>JALPSE010000617.1:0-10937 GCA_030558545.1 Bipolaris gigantea | reverse complement strand
TGCTGACTAAGCAGGCACTAAGCCTTTTTGATCTAACTTCAGCTTCTTGGCTTTAAAATAAGCCAACCCGATTAGGAATAGCTCTAATATTCAGCTGGTTATCCTAGTTTAAAAACTTGAACTTTCAGCAACAGTTTTTTTCCATGTCACCCCTCTGTATTAATTTTAAGGAATTTATCTAACATAGGTCTAGTTATAATATAATTATAGTTATAATTAACTACCTATTTAAGCAGACTATCTCTATCCCTTACTATATGATAATTAACGTAAAAGGTATAGCTAAGTTATTTATTTAATAGGCGTACTGTTTTAGCTATATACCTAAAACTATTATTTTAGACTATAGGCACTAGTTTATATCCAGTTTCTGGTCTAAGTTCTGTTAGATCCTGGGTATAAAAGTTAAATTGTCTACTGCCTATTATAAAGAAACTAATAGATAAACTAAAATTATAAATAAATATATTAACAAGAGGCTATAACTATTTGTAAGCTACTACTAGAATAACTAGAGTAGGTTACTCCCTCTAATTAATAGAGCCTAAATTTCCTTATCATACTTTATAATTAGAATGTCTCTATACTGGATACTTTATAGATTTAAACCCCGCTAAAGCTAGAACTAGAATCTAAGTAATGATAGCAGCGTGCTAATAGATAAATTCAATTACGCTAACGCTCTTACTCTAGCTGACTATATATATAATACCTAGAAGATCGCTAAGGAACAGATAGAAAAGGCCTAAGATCAGATATAAGCCGTAGTTAACTAGTATAGATAACCTATTAACTAGAAGATAGGAGACTAAGTCTTCTTAGACACCTGTAATCTAGCTATAGATTATCTAAGCCGAAAGCTATCTAATAAATAGAAAGGACCTTTTAAGATACTAGAGAAAGTAAGACACTCTTACTAACTCTAGCTACTAAAAGGGTCTTAGATCTATAATATCTTTACGCCAGAACTGCTATATAAAGATTTATAGGATCTACTCTCTAGATAAGAAGCTCTAAAGTCTTCTAGAACCTCTATATAAGGCGTTAAAGAATAGAAAGTAGAAGAAGTCTTAGTAAGTAAGTTATTTCGCTCGAAGCTAAAATACTGTATAAGCTAGATTAGATATAATCTAAACCTAACTTATTACTCTACTTTAAACTTTATAGAAGCACCTTATAAGCTTAAGTTATTTTACAACTAAAATCTAATCAGGCTAGAAATACTCTATACCCTATTAAAATAGATAGTAGCTTAAAAAAATGTATAGAGAATATAACTTTACTATAAAATTATTAAGTATAAGGAAAGAAAAGAGACTTTATAATAGGTATTAAAATAGAACTAAACTAAATATAAGAAAACAGACCCTTACTACAATATATTTTACTTAAATCTTAGAGTTAGAGCTAGCACTTAAGCTATACTTAATACTACGCGTATCTAACTCTAACTATAATACCTCTCCCTTATAGTCGTCGTTACCGCTACTATCCAACTCTATCTCCTCCGGCTCTGGTGCCGAAACACCGCCGACCCGAGCAATAACCTGCTTAATAGCTGATATCTAACTCTCTAACTAATATAGTCTATCCCGAATCTCTACTAGAACTTAGTAGCTAGCAGCTAATAGCTCTACTACTAATAACTTCTTCTTCTAGCTCTAAGTTACCTAGACTTAGCGAGCTAAGACTAGAGCGGAGAACTTAATAAGCTATAGGGTAGCCGCTAGATCTCTATCTAGATTATTGCTATAGTAGGCTGCAGTTACTATATCTATTACTGCGAATAACTTAGCGAACTCGTCCTTAACATATATTAGTACCTATCTAAGTTAGCTAACTTAATAACTAGATAATAAAAAGTACTTATAGAGGAGCACTTCTCCTTCTATTAAGTGTAATAGTTATACTTCTTAGACCTCTCTAAGTTAAAATAGTAGTCTATCTGGTGGACACCGCGGGCGAGGGCACGCACTGAACTAAGATAAATAAAGCGGTAGGCTGCTAGGAGCGTACTAGCTAGGCACTAGAGCGGTATAGTGAGAGATAGAGAGAGAGAGAGATAGAAGAAAAGGATTTAGTATTATTATTATAGGTAGAGGCATGGGGGGTAGCAATACTAATATACTGCCTAGCGAAGTAAACAGATTAATATTATATAAGTATAGAGGCTATTAGCTCCGTTTTAATATAGGTCTAGACTAAGACCTAACGTTATAGTAATAAAAATAAGTAAATAGACGTTGAGATTCACTACTAAATATCTTAGAATAAGATATAAAAAGAGAGGGGGGGTAGTATAACGGCTTAGCGTATCTTACTAATTAGATCTGAATAAGATCTGAACTAGGGTCTAATCTAAGTAAGTAGAAAACTAACTATATAAATCTACTCTTAATAATAGATAGCTCTATAGTTTTCTAATATCCTTTCGTATAAGGCCTATAGGTGTCTATTTTAAATTAAGGCTATTTAATGTCTACACGCACTCCTATATGCCTCTGAGTGACACTACGACCGATACTAATCCGACTAGTCTTGCCTGCGCCGTTACAGCTGAGTAATGTCTATACGAACTTCTACATACCTCTAACTAGTCGAATAGATTGTATTAATGACAACAATGTTATATATACTTTAATATGATATAAGAAGTCTCGCTACAACTAGTAATCGTGAGTTTGATGAGATTGTGATTATTTATCATGACTATATCTAATCTCTAAGTATATCTAGAGTAGTAAGTAGCTCGGTTGAGATTATGATTACTTAAGCACTAACCTAAGCTAATTCGCCTTCTTAGTAACCTATCTAAATTTAACCCTTCTTCTTATCGTTAACGCTTCAGTTGGATTTAGTTAGATTACTATAAAAAGATAATAGATTACATCAAGTTACTTACACAGTGAGTTAGATCAAATGACGTTACCTAATAGATAGATTTGAGTTGAGTTATACTTGTTATCTGTTCCCTAAATGTCTATTATCATTCAGTAGCTTACCTTGTTTCTATACACAGCATATTGAATCCAAGAATAGATATCTACAACTGATTTTCTTTTAATATCATAGAAAAGAACTATAGTAAGGTACTTATGATTAAGATCTTTTTTGACACTAATTGTTACTGTATTTATATATCGTATATACAGTTTATAAAATGAATTGAGCCTTATACATAATATACTACAGTATTATTGGGTTGCTGGAAGATTTTACTCTAGATAGTTGTACCGATGTTAAAGATTTAGGAACCGCTAGGGTCAGCTGAGATAAAAATATTCTATCAATTCAATCTAAGCACACTTGACAAAGAACTACTATCCCTTATGCTGGTATCTTTAAATATCTAGGTTCATTTCTATTACCACGGGTACATGTAATTTACTTGAAACTTCTATGGGAGCTGACTATATTATCATTATTTACAACGGTTTTGATAAATATCTATAATAAAGATGTTAGAGACTAAAAAGATTCATAGATGACATGAAAGATAAGACCAACGAAGACCTTGAACTGGAGTGATATAATGGTTTCAACAATAATTATCTATTTTGTAACAATGGATTTCCCACTGTTGAGGTAAATAATGATTTTCATCTGAAAAGACTTCAGAATTATTGAAAATAGAAAAGAGAAAGGAATTGAAGTCTTTGTAGTTTCTACTTGTATATAGACAAGACATATTGGAAAAAGAAACAAAGTTTAATGAGATAATGGAAAAGCTTAGTATGCCAAATTTGATTTCTCTACTTGTCTTTCAAAAAGATCGATTACAATATCATTTTATATATGTGATAGATAACTCAATGCTTATGTATAGTATTCAGCTGATAAACTAATGAAATTCGTGAACTTGGCTTATCGTTAATAATGTTAAACGGTTAGGGAATTGAGATTTTAATCAAAACTGTGATATCTAGATATAGAAACTAAATAAAAGACCTTCTACTTTGTATCTGATTAGTCTTGACAGTAACGAGATTCATAAACTTTGATTTCGTGATTAATTAAGGAATTTACAGTAAATGATACGATATTCTTCAAGGCTGCTTCCGTCACGTGAATTGAAATTGTAATTTTGAAGGGGTATATACCATTTTTTATTTCTCAGATATTGTATCTAATAACTCTACGGTTGAAAAATATCTATCGAAACTAGAGCTGTCGAAATGTTCTCAAGATAAAGAAGGTTAAAAACCTGGATGTAGAGACTGAAAAAGTATTTATAAAGATTAAAAATATGCATATCGAGACGAGTAACGATAAAAGCGGTACAAGATAGGCCTAATAAGACTATTAGGGTCTTCACATTGACTGAATTGAAGAGCAAATCTTGAATACTTATAGGAAAATAGCTATATATAAATCTAAAGCTTCCAGGAGATTTCCTATACAAGAATCAAGATCTTTACGTAAAAGATGTAAAATTATAACTAAGTTATTTTGTTGTATCAGAAACATAAAGTATTGGGATAATCTACTTTTTAAAATAGTAGCATTAGGTCCGGCTTTTAGAGAAACATTTGGGTGAGAAAATCTATTCATCTATCACTAAACTGTAGCAAATCACGTAGCTGTAGGCTCTATCTCTTAAAACGAGTACGAATCAATTTTGATCTACTTTTCTAGCTCTCTTTTATTGTTTGGATCTTTCTAAAATAGATAGATGGTCATTCGTATCTACTCTAAGCTCTTCTAATTGTAAAGTTAATTATAGGATTTATACTACTCCTTACAACCTATGCCATCTTAACAGCTTTACTGGGTTGTAGAACATTATTAACAAGCTATTCATATGTTTTGTCTATAGGTCTATCTATTTTATGCAGTATTAATATACTACATTTATCGATTGTTGGAGTATTTATCTAACTAATGAGAGTAGCATCACTACTCTTTGTACTATCAATCTTAATACAGTTCGCAAACTCGAAATTATAGTACTATATATTAGAAAATATCTAAAAATATTTTGTAAATCGAATGAGATAATCTTTTATAGATAACGCCTAGTGTAGGATAACCTCTTAGAAAAGAACACTAGGTTATACTCTAAACTACTATAGGTAAACATTAGATAAAAGACTTTATAGTTAAAGGAATAACTTCAAAAACTGGTTATTTTATAGAATCTTTAGGTCTTAATCTCTAAATTTCTCATGGGTTAGCTCTAAACAGGATACTGTAAAGAACCGAATGTTATTATCTTACTTAAGCTATATAGAATGTCTAAGATTATAGAGATATATATTGGGTCTAGCTAGAGTCCTAGTATCCTTCTTAGTCTATAATAAGGTAGATATAGCCTACTCTCAAATATACCCCTCTTCTAATACTCTCGCCTATCTCTAACTCCTGTACAGAGATTGATTTTTTTTTGTTTTTATTTTTTACTCTTAATTGTAGTATTATAGCCTTCTTATACTCTAGCTTATAGTAGAACTTTCTGTATTTTTCGATTATGTTTTTTCAATATTAGAGAGTTAGTAATCTAGTTGCCCTCGAGTCTATAGATTTTCCAATCAGTAGTTCTTCCTTTTTTTCTCTAATATTAGTACATTAAATTCTCTATTTCTTTAGTTTATATTGAGTATTTATATATGTATTGACTCTCCCTTGAATAAAATTTCCTTTTTAGCTTCCTTTCTTTTTTTCTTCTATTGTCTTTTTACTCCTTTATTACTAGTCTCTACTATAACTACTAGATTATTCTGCTCTTAGCTATTGTTTTACTAGTTTATCCTTCTAATCAACTCATCTATTATAAGCTATAAGGTTAACTTTTGTATACGTAGTACCATTGATAGTAATAGTAATAATTCATCTAATAGCTCTCTAGATTCTACTACAGACTCTCTCTAGTCTCTATACTACTACTTTCGAATATTTTTTAATTTAAACCTTTCTTTTATTCATTCTACTAACTATTTATAGAAAGATTATAAGAAGCGTTGTATTACTATTAGCTGTAAGCTGTAGAGTAACTTCTCTAACTCTGATACACTTCTAGATAAGTATGAGCTTGTATATCTTAACTATACCTATAAGAGTAAATGTTATAGATATCTTAACTATAAGCTAGATGATAGTGTGCTGGTGCACAGAGTCATATATAGCTCTGTGCAGAACTTAGTTCTCATTTCAGATAACTACCAAGTTATAGGTACTCTCTAGAGAGAAGGCATTAATTAGATAGATAAAATGTTTTCTCTTAGAAAAATTACACTAAATCTTATACCCCTCTTTTTACTTATTCTCTACTTAGAGCGCACTACTAATCTCTGCTACTATCGCTAATATTATAGTCTCTTATATCTAATACCTATATAAATAGCGAAGTCTAATAAGCTATAATTAACTACTTGATTGATAAGAAGACTAGTATATTTATCTTATAATTACTAGATAGAGATAGAAGATAAATAGATACACAGACGCGCTATAAACTCTAAGAATATTAACTACAGATATTAAGACCTTAGCGCTACTCTAGCGCGCTAGTGTAGTAGTATAGCTAAAACACCATCTATCCTCTAAAGGAAAAGACTATATTAGAAAGATATAGTTACTTAATACACTATTTGATAAACACATTTTACTAGAAGAATTATAGTTAATGAATGTTAAGCTGAACTAACTTTAGAGTAAAAAAGATAATTATAGAATAGTCTATAAGCACTATGATAAACTAACCTCGAAGTAAAAGATAAACAAGTATCGTAAGTTTGATAAACGATTGATATATGATTTCATGTATTATAACTTCCTAATAAGGCATTTTGTATATGCTAACGATTACTAAGCACGGTAGTAGTTAGCGTTAAGCTTGTTTGTATCTGCTAATCGCTACGCTAGCCTATATCCGGCTACTACTGGATATGACGCGATAATAAGTGCTAGTCAACTGCTAATTAGTTATCTCTTATATCTTATTAAGACTGTATCGAGATTATATTGAGAATACGTTATATATCTCCTTATTACCTATTTGTCTTCTGATAACTAGTAGTTAAGCTTGGTAAATAACAGAATTAAGTCTAATAGCTTTCTATAAAAGAAGCTTATAGTCTACAATTTATTTAATATCTAGCTTTAATCTGTCTTCGCTACCTATATTATCTATCTAACTATCTAGTCTATTTGACTAAGTAATTGCTTATTAAACTCTTTTTTATTCTTAATAAGCTATACTTATTTCATAATCAAAGAAAGCATTAGCAGCTATCGTATCTTCCTAGATCCTACCAACGTTCTTTTACCGGTTACTAGCCTAGCTAGATACTTATAGCTTACTAAGAATTCTATATACTTCATATACTTACATATATAAAGGGTATAATACTGGATTACTTCTTAGTATTCATGTATGAATTTAGAGATATTAACTCGAAATATACTGTAGATTAACCAGTATATTAGTGCCTTTTAGCTTTCAAGCTAGACCAAGGATAAGAGATTTTTTGTTATTTCGTTAGCTATTAGTAGCCATTATATTTACAAGTCTCAAGAAGAAGCAGTTTCATATACTGATATAAGTATATAAAATAAAGAGCAGCTTTTTGTCAAGAGTTTTATTATAGTTACTTAGAAGAGACTCAAGTATTCTGTGTACTAAATAACCTAATTTAATGGTATAAGCTCGAGCTGTTTCTAGTATTAGTCTCCACCTACTCTACCTATAGATATATAACATATTAGAGTTTTATATAGATTATTCCCATTTATAAAGTAGTAGGATTACAGGTGTATATCATTTTTAAATTAAATCGGCTAAAGGCTTTAATAAGGTTTAGAACCCTATACTGCCAACTTATGATTGATAAAACTACCTTTTGGAAACATATTCTATCTTATAAAAACAGGTGGTTATAATCTTAGTTAGGGAAAAACTCACAATTTTATTGCAATCGATAGTCTAAAAATACTCAGTCTACTGTCTATAGAATTATACATTAGATACAATTATTTTATATGTATGCTTAAATCAGAAAGTACTTTAGGCGACTTCAGTTAATCATCTTATAAGATAACTATTTTAAGTAGTACATACACTACTAGCGTTTTTACATCTAGTATCAGTATGAATATATTCATGTTAATATTAGATATATATACATATTTTTACTAGTTTTATATAACTATTTTTGTTCCTCTAAGATGGATATTTGGATATTCTGTTATTATAGATAACATGGATTATCTATATATTAAGCCTAAAATTATATTGCTTAGACTTATTCATGTATGTTATATCTTCGAAAGGATATTACCAAGGGTAAGATAGATAGGATATTGAGAGTATCCAGGCTTAAAGGCTCTAGTAGCTATAAGGTATGGGCTATGAAAGTTAAAGCTCTACTTACTAGAACTGTTTATTTAGATATTGTTCTATCAAATCAAAATAACTATACAAACATTAAAAGACATTAACCAGATAAAAAAGCTCTCAAAGCTTCTAGTTTTACTCTTCTAATACTTGTTGGCGGATCTTGACTCTAAGTTAAATATACTAAGAATCTATCCTTACTTTAAGAATCTTGAAAAATCATCTATAAAGCTAACACCTTGAGTAGTAAGTTTTTCATGATCCAAGAGTTTTATTAATACTACTATCCATAACTCTAGACATAATTTAGAAGAGTATATTCATTAATTCAAGATATAGATATATAACTGAGATGGTTCGCATATAATCTTATTTAACTAGTTTGTAATAGCTCAATTACTCATTACTTTATACAAAGAATATAATTGTGAAGTTATGATAATAATCTAGAGCATTAGACTGGATAGTTCTATTCCAGTATTAGATTATATTACACTATATTCAATTAATTGATATGATAGTACAATACCTATTAAAACTCACTCCATGAAGACTAGTACATGTTAAGTTAAATACTTATAGTACTAATAATAGATATAGTTACCTAAATGACGAGACTTAATTTGATATAGTTTAAGACTAAAATAGGGATGTCAAAATAGCCTTACTAAGCAAAAACAAGACTAAAAAGATCAAAATTATAGTCTATTCTTACTATCAAAAATATAGCTCTCTAAAAGAACATATTTTTCGATTCAACCTACGCTTGAAAAATAAAAGAAGTAGTATTAAAAATACTACCGCTACGAATAAGAATAATAAAGGAGTTGTTTTGGACACTAATGGAGGTAGTAAGAAAGACAATAACTCTGTTATGGAGTTTATCTTAGATAGTAGAGCTAGTATCAATACTTACTAGATTGAAGAGCTATTTCATAATATCAACCTATTATCAACTTATATACAAGAGAGTAATACTAGTCAAAGTATACTTGAAAGTAGTGAAGGCCGAATTACCATATAATCTACTACTTCTAATACAACTACTAAATTAGAAGATGTATTAGATTTACCAAAATGAGATTTTAACTCACTATGTTTAAGTTTAAGAACTTATAAAGAGTTTAAGATGTTAGTTGAAGATGTAATAGCTTTATAAATGATAACTCTAATCTTATAGCTCAAGATAGCTATAAGAATAGTATTGATACTTTCAAACTATAAAAAAGCTATAGAAGTAGAAATATGCCTAAATTAGCTTTGAATACTATAAATAATCTGTATAATGATCTAGATGATAATCTATGAAATCTGAAAAGTGTAAAGAATCCAGATAATAGTACTATCACAGTGGGGTGACAAAAAAAAAGTAATCAAAAAAGTTGTAGTTTGTAATTAAATATTACTCAATAAAGGGTGTAGCTATACCGGAACGGGTGAGTGCGTTGGGAAGCCAAGATATATCAGTCTACTCTGGGGTAGTCATATGACTATTAGTAAGCTATTCAACTACCATAAATAATCGACGAACTTAGAAGAAGAAAAATATCTATATAAAACTAAGTTTTTTGGGCTAAGATAATGGATTTTTTTGATACTTTTTATTATATCAAAATCAAGTATACATATCTATAGAGAACATTTGATACTGGAATTTAATAGATTACTAATGAATTAGATATCTAGAAAAGTGAGTTTTAGATAAAATAGTAAGAGAAAAAAGATATATTTAAGCTAGTACTTGATATACTAGCCCTTACCGTATACAATAGCTCTATAGCGTCTTGGCATACTTAAAATACAGTTATCTATATTCTATTTTAGAACAGCCAATTACTCCTCCTTCATCGTAGTAATAAAGGTTTTAATACCTTTAATACTACTTCCTATCTCTAACCAGGTAACAGGTCCTTTATTGAGTCTATTTTAAAGTAGACTCTAGATATTTATAATTAGATTTAAATCTATACTATAGGCTGAAAGGCTGTAACTTTAATCGGGTTTTGTTTAAAGCGAATTTTCACGTTTTCAGCAATATGACTATAAGCGTTTTCTTGGTAAAATGTTTACTCTAAATATATATTAGTGCATCATATTGTTAACCTATAATAACCTTTTAGCATTTTATATATTTGAAAGAAATAATTATAGAAGTATAAAAAGGTTTATAATAAACTTACTGCTTCTCATAGCTAGTTCTATATAGGGTATTCAATAGCTTCAGATAAAATGATAACTTATATAATAATGATTAGTTATAGGGGTTTTAATAACTACTATATCTGATCTTCCACCGATTTCAATTGCTGCCTAAACATAGATTGTTATATCCCAGCCTATAACAAAGTTAGTATTAGTATTTTAATCAATAAAAATATAAGAATATCGTGTTTAGTAATAGATAATACAGAGGGGTGACATGAAAAAAAACAGCTCTTGGAAGTTCTAGTTTTTAAACTAATATAGGTCGTTGTATTTTAGAGCTGTTCCTAATCGGGCTAGCTCATTCTAAAGCCAAGAAGCTAAAGTTGAATCTAGATAGGGTCAGCGCTTGCTTAGTCAGCACGGCCAAGGCTTTAAATTGCTCTAGAGTAGAGCTATTAAA
>JALPSE010000616.1:0-10969 GCA_030558545.1 Bipolaris gigantea | reverse complement strand
TGAGGTTGGGATATAACTTGGACTTACCGATGATGATGAGCTGCTTGGTGGGAAACGGGGCATCCTTTGGATCTGGAGGCATGATTGCGGGAGATTAAGGATTGGAGGAGGTGGGAAAGGGAGGAGCGAGGACGAGCAGAGTCGCCTCTTGTTGTAAGAGGATGAGAATCAAGGATTTACGGGCAGAGAAGGGCAAGATGAGCATGGAGCTTATCACGGTGCGCTAGAGAGAAGGCGGGAGCAAGGCAAGCACGGGCCGATGATTCCCCTCAGTGAGTGACATGGACCGTGCCCACCCACGCGCGACTAGTCTCTGGCGCATTTGCATTCGACGACCACGACGACACCGCTGCCCATGGACAGTGTGAATGGCGCTGCAACCTCGCCATTGCGCGTGCAGCAGCTGGGTGCAGGTGGCGAGGGAATAGCATGCGGGGTGTGATTGCGCGTGCTTCTGCTGCATACATGGGACCACATGCCGAGCGCATGTATCTGCCTAGGAGAAGTTTATATGTGTATATATTCCTGTCGGCGATGACATGATGATGAGGACAATGGGCCAGTTCGCAGCTGGCTCTCTCTCTCTCCTTCGTAGGTGACTAGGCCGCATGTTGCCGTGGGCCCAAACAATGGACGGGGTGCATGCGTCATGAGCGGCTGCTACTGCTCGCTGCCAAGCGGCGATGCAGTTCATCGAGGGCAGAGGGCAGAGGCCAGGACCAACCCTTCCAAGCCTGGCACCCCAGGCTGTGCTATCCATGTGCCTACCGACGGCCTGCTCACCGCACTTTGCCATCATCTGCCATTGTTGCCGCACCGTCTTCCAACTCGTACTACACGGCTGCCGCGGCGCTTCAATTCTTGCCATCCTACTATCTGCTATCTGCTAGCCTCTACCCTGTCTTTATCTCCCTCGCCCCAAGGCCTGGCCCACCCCAACCACCCTCCCATCCGCACCTCGGAATGCCCTTGTAGGAAGGTTGTGGGTTCGTATAGAAAATCTGTTGAGTAACCTGTCACGATCCCACGTTACCCGGTGGCGTCACCAGCCATCACGAGGCCTACCGGCTCATCGTCTCTGTACAACTCTCCGCGCCAATGGCTCTCTCCCATATCGCCTCGCCTCTTCCAGCTACCCCGCCAGGCGTTTCCCATTTACGCCCACCGTTTTCCACGGTCAGCGTGACAGGTCGCTAATCACTCCAACCCCCCCAGACGGCCCCGATCAGCGCTCTTTCTTGTATATCCCTCAACCCGCTCCACCGCTCCACCCCCAACATTTGCTCCTCGCCTCCCATGCTCTCACGTGATATCGCGTTGCGTCCAAGCTTGTTGCACACCTACTATGTATGCTTACGACACAATTAACACCTACGTCAACCATCTTCTCTTCTTCTCAGCCCCCTTTACCTGCTCGCCCGCCCTTCCGCCCCGTGCCTGGCCTGGCCATTCTCCACCACACGCACCAAGCCTGCCTCAAAGCGGGCGGAAGAGCGATCTCACCAGCCTCGCCTATCGCACCACTCTTTCCCCTTGCGCGGCTTCTGCTTCTTGTTCCCCCCGCGCACTCCTGTTCCTGGCCCTAGTTCGCTGTCCGTTACCTGCATGTTTCCATCCCGCGTCTTCTTTTCTTCCCGCCATGATTCACAAACAAAGCATTGTCCCGATACCCATGGCCGCCCACCCTTCCCATGCAAGCGTTACTTTGAATAGAGTCGCGCCTATCCGAGCACAACGTACGTACGTGCGTGGGATCGAGATTCAACAAGGTCCCATGCCCTGCCTCACCACACCCAAAACAACGTGCCACTTCAATTTCCTTTGCCTAATTTCCACACGTTCAACTCTTTTCTGCCCACCCTCCCCCCTGAACCATTGCAATAACAAGAATACTAATAAGTCGTGACGACCTCGACTTTGCCAACATCCATGTCTCCCGCGGGCAACAACCCCCAACCCCCAACCCCGGCACCTTGCCTAAATGGTACTAGTTCGCACCTCGCCTCATCCCGGCCCTCGGCTGCGCTGCTGCTGACTGCGCCTACTCGTCACCTACATACTTGCACCAGGGAGACGTACTGGGAATGGAACAAGACAAAAAGCGCATTTGACTGAACAAGCAAAAAAAAAATAGGACCCCAGTGGCAGGGACAAGAACAGGAAAAGAGTATGCGACACATCAAAAAAAAACCCCCCCTTTTTGTATTCACACATTTCAACATCAAGTAAGATCCGTCCCATCCGAATGCGCCCCCGTAACCCCCACGGCAAAATCCTCTCTGATCCTCGCCAACGCACTCATCTCGTCCTCATCACCATGCACCTCATCATCCTCCGCATCATCTTCACCATCGCTGTCTCGACTCCTCACGCCATCACTGTCACTCCGACTGCCATTGACAAGCTCACCTGCCTCCTCATCATTGTCCGATTCGTCATCGCTCTCGTCGTCCATCTTGCTGCTGCTACTGCTGCTGCCGTTGCTGCGTGGATCCCGACCGAGTTCAGGTTTCAGCTTGCGCTCAAAGTCCTGGGCGTGGGCGTCGCGGAAAATGTCGCCCACGTGCGTGAATGCGCGTTGTAAGGGCGAGGGGCGGAATTCGTCTTGGACGCCGCGACGCCTGCGGGCAGACGACTGCGCATCGTCTAGTTCTGAGCCGGTGGCCGTAGCCGAGCGACGGGGACTGGCTTCGGTCGGCGTGGGTGGTTGTTGTCCTTGGCCAGGTTGTTCTTCGTCGACTTGCGTTGGTGCGTGAGGAATACCGGATGAGTGGTCTTCTTCCACTTCCGCAGTCAAAGGAATATAGTATGGCAGAGGCACATCGCGGCTGGCACGGAACCGCCCGACGTTGGTGCAGTGCTCATTCTCTACGCGGAACACTGACCACATGCCTCTCCGCAGTACCTCCAACAGTGATACCACAAACGACGTCACTGCAGGATGGGAATTCTGAAGCGGGACAATCGTGTACAGGACCCAAACGTTTCGCAGAATTGGATCAATGCACATGGCTGTGTAGTACCACCAGACCTTCTTGTACCCCAGCTCTTTGCGCAGAAAGGGGTACTTTGCACGCGGATCGCCCAGACTCCAATCGTAGTAAATGTCCCAGAAGCTTGTGTAGATGCCGTTGAGGATTCCAAAGGTAATGTACGCAGCCTTGGTCGACGCCCGGCTGTCGATGCGATGAATGCTGAGCGTGGCATTGAACAAAATAGTAGCCGTGTATTTTCCACCGTTCAACAAATGGGGAAATTTGTTGCCAGTGTCCCTGTATCGTCGGAGACATTGCAGCAATCGCCACACACCGGGAAGCGCAGAGAGAAACCCAGTGACACGCAGATGAGACGAGTTGCATTGCGGTGGGTAGTTCCAGCCATGCGCGTACAGACAGAAGAACATGGCGATATTCTAGCAAAGTCAGTAACACAGAAGCAAAAAAAAGGGGTGCTTACGACTTACGCTCATGCTATATGTGAGGGAACAAAACATATCGCCCATGTAAAAGTCTCGCCATTCGACGGGATACACACCAGCAAGTATCAAGCGCCACTAACAAAACGTCAGCAAACTCATAGACAGCAAGACACATAAAGCTTACCAGTGAGTACAACAACCACATTCTCGTGCGAAAGTAAAATACCCTGAGGGGATTGAACAAAACAGCAACGGACATGCCCACAAGAATGACCGGGTAGTACAGATACATCTGCGCCCCACCGACCTGATGGAAGTTGATTTGCATAAACAGTCCCAACATGAACAAATACCAACAAGGAATCTACCGCAGAGTCAGCCTCGACCGCAGCCTATTTACACAATGTACAGACCTCTGCAAGTTGCCTCCAGTCCAAATGGTGGCGGGTATCATATTCGAAGATAAAAACGTAATTGATCTTGTTCTCGTGCCACACTCGGCACGCCAGACAGAAGAGTAGCGTAAGGAAGTTGATGATGAAGTATCCGGCATAGACCTGACAATGTTAGCACAGCCAAGCGAAACAGTTTGCTGTCCTTCACACCTGTAGCAGATAGCTCGTATCTACAGCCAACGTGCTCGGCTTGGCGTCATACAAATCGGCTATGCTGTTTGCCTTTATAATGCCCTGGAGGGCCAGGATGGTACCTGCAGCCAGCAAAAGGCCGTTGCGGAAGGTATTGTCGGTATAGTCACCGGCACGTGCAGTCTTGACCCGCAGCTTGTTGACGGCAACCTTGTGATTGCCCTTTTCAAAGTATCTTGCATATACATCTTCGACGGTTTGAATGTGTCCCTCAATCACATCACTATTAACGAACCAGGCCCGGTTCACTTTCTCATTCATGTAGCGAGATGTTGGACGTGCATTCACAGTCTTGTCGTACTTTTTGTTGATTTTGCGAAAGGCAGTGCGATTGAGCAGGGCATAGGCTTTGAGCAATTCCAGTCCGCGATAGTATTCCTGGAGCGCGATCTTGAGTTTCCGCCTGGCTGTCTTGTAAGGGACGTCTGGCAGGTCGGGGCAACGAACAAAGTCACGGCGGCTGTCGGGATAATCTCTAGGTCGGAGCGCTGCTGGTGTCGTGAGTTGAGCAATGTTCTTGGTGCTCTTCCCGTACTTGCCCGCATGGATGGCTTCAAATGCAGCGTCAATGGGGCTTATGAGCGTATCTTTGAGCACGTTGCTATTGACCCAGCTGTGCCGAACTTCATCGCCTCGACTACTGTCTTGGCCACTGAGGACATGGTCATTTTCGTGCCTCTTGTGCAACTTGGCATTGGTTTTGTCCGTCTGTCGTTGGATGATATCGTCAATACGGCGGTCTCTCATAATATGAAGCTGGTCGCGCAAGACAGCCAGGCGATCGGTGGCTTCATCCTCCTTTTGTTTGTAGAATCTCTCAATCTTGTCCAGCTCGCCATCGAGAAAGTTGAAGAACTCGGCTTGACGGAAGTCGAAGTCGCGATATGCTTCAAGCGGCACATCGTCTGGGCTCGCTGGAGGTGTCTTGTCACTCGCGGAGAACAAGCGGCGTACCGAGGGTCGTGGGTAGGACGATTTGGCAGGGCTCGGCGTCGAGTTGATGCGCTTGGGGCTGAAAACGCTCTTGTACTTTGCGGGTAAGGAGTGGTGGCTTTTGTGGGATGCCCTGGTCTTACCCGCCTCGAAGGCATTGTCCGTCTCTGGCTCTGCAGGCGGTGGCAGTGTCACGGTCTTTGTCTTGGTAAGGGGCTCGCCGGACAAGCCAACGTAGGGAGAGACATTCTCCGGGTCAAGGGCAGCACCGGGCAGCTTCAGGGACGGCGGGGCCCTGCTCTTGCCCGCAAAGCCTTTCTGTGTACCATTGGGAGGGCTGGTAGCGGCGAAGCTGCCATAGCCGCTGGCCAGGTAGGAAAGCTCGTGTTGTCCCCGGTTCAAGGGTTCTTCCTCGGACGGGCGGCCGAGCTGACCGGCCTGACTGGCCTGGCCACCGTCCGTCCTCCGCTGCAAGCTGTTCTTGCTGCGCGTATTGGTAATGACGAGCGCCTTCAGGTCTTCTGTATCTCGGGCACCGCCCTGGTGCGCGTGCTCCCGGTTCAGGTACGTGTACTTGGGCGCTGCGTCCAACGGCGGCGGTAGTATACTGGCAGCACCACGTCTGCGCAGTCGTGGGGTCGACTCCACATGGCGAAAGGCGCGGTCGATAGCCTTGAGCTTCTTTTTGCCCAGCTAGAGAAAATGTCAGTCCATGGGCAATACTAATCGCAGGCTAACGGGTCCGATGACGGCAGCTTACCTTGTAATCCAAGTATTTGAGCCTCCATTCCGGCACGAGGTCGCGCTCGAGTTCCCTGTCACAGTCAGCAGCCGTGCGTGGCCATGCGCGCAGTTTTCTTTTCCTCACTTTGCAAACTTCATGGCAGTTCTTTGTGGGCGCGTCAGTAGCGAAGAAACGACGAGCGACAGGCACGGCGCGTCCCTTTGCGACACATGGGGGGTCCACTACCAGCCAGCGATAGCTGACAACTCAACACGCGAGCGAGCTTATCGGTACTCGTAAGCCGGCTGCGCATGTACGACGACCCAAATGCAAAGGTTCAATGGCGCTGCGAGGGCGGCTGGCTGGCTGGTTGAGGGGAATCTCTTCTCTTCGTCGGACCCACGAATCATGCCCAGCTTGGCGGTTGCCAAAAAGGGTCCGCACGTCATCATTCGTCAAACCACTGTCCCGGATTTTCAACCGTATCCGATGGACCGGCATCTAGACTCAGGGCGTCGCCAACACCGCCATAATTGGACATTTCTTCACAATGGAGCAGAAAACGCACAGGACACAAAAAGTAAAGGTGCATTCAAGAGTACATAAGCGTTCCTAGTAAGCGTAAGATGCTGGCAGCCCCTGTCTACCACCCGCGCTTCTCGAACCTCTCCGGCGTGCCGTATTGGTTAGGGTCGTATTGGTCCGCCCCATGGTTATCAATGTAGTGCTCGTCGTACATGCGCTCCGCATGCTCTTTCGCGTCATGCTTTGCCCTCTCCCGGTCAAACCAGTCTTCTCCCTTGGTCTCGGCAAGCTTGTCAATCTGAAGCTGTCAGTCTCTCTATTGAGGCATAAAAAATCGAGTCGAAACGTACCTCAGCGCCTGCAAAGCCTGCAAGCAGCTCTTTAGCAAATTGGTGTGATACAGGCTTGCCTGGTTGCAAATGTCAGCGCAAGGGCCGTAAACATGAACAGGATTGGTTGTCGCATACCCTCTCGGCGCTGCTTGTCTTCAAAAGCCTTGAAACCTGCAAAGGCTGCTCCCCCAGCAATTATCTCATGGCCCAGGCTGGATTTGTGTTCCTCAAAGTTCTCATTCTCGTAAACCTTCTGGTAGTTGTCTTCGTTCCTGTCTGTGTTGCTTGTCAGCATCCTATTCCGCAGGCTCTCGCAAAGGTGCATTGGCAAACAACTCACCCCAGAAACCCATTGTAGCTGATAGATGCAATTAGTATGTATGGAGATTGGTTATGATAAGATTCAATGTAGCTGTTGTGATAGAGTGCGAGATGGACGTGTAGGCTTCCAAGAGGCAGACAGGACCTGACTTTATACTCGTCTTTGGGTACTCTCTACATCATGTTGATCATGGCCGCGTCAGAGAAAGCTAGCTACCATGTGCGTAGGGATCCATTGAAACAGACGACACCAGCTATAAGGGCCGATCGAGCCACTCGCCAAAGCATTCACCAGCCATACAGGGTCCATTTGTGGCTCAGTTGGCCAGCCGTCTGCGGGATCTTCAACGCCCCTTGCCGTCATTCGACCACACCTTGTGCCGGTAGCGATGTGTAACACGGTCTGATAGTATGGAGTATGGCTGAACGTGGTATAGATGCGTGCGTAGTGCAGCGAGCCGTGCACTCCGGAGTGCGGGATTAATAGGCCTGCAGAATAAGCTTCCTTGGTACTGGTTGACATCTGGGCTATGCAACTGCAATCCTGCCACTTGGGCGAGAAAGTCTGAGACGAGCTGGATTCATGCCTTCAGAACTCACCAGCAGCAATATACAGTATGAATAGCAACACGCCATCTCTGACAAGATTCTCTGCTACTAGAGAGCGAAATAGGGATGTCAGCAATGGTCAAGGAAGAAAGCTTGGCTAGTTGGTCGGTGAAGATCTCCCGGCTCGGGCGATCGTTGTCTTGCCCCGCCCCTTAAAGAGCTCAGTCGCACAACCTACCGTAACTTGCGACAACATGCCAGGCCGCCTCCCTGTAAAGACAGACTTTCCTTCATCGGCGGTTTTGACCGTCACGCCGCGTATGTCGACATCTGTCAGTATCTCCTGTGCCTCCGCTAACAAGCCCAGCGCCTTCCTCACAACCGACCAACGTCTTGATCCTTCTGCACGGCCTTGGAGACACGCATGAGCCTTTCACCAAGCTAGGACAACAACTGAACCTTCCGGAGACAGCATGTATTGCAGTACAAGCCCCCAACCCGGTGCCGTTCGACCTTGGTGGGATGAATTGGGGTGAGGATATGATTTTTGACTCGAGCACCGGCGAAATGGACATGGACACGGGCCTGGAGAAGTCGGTGCAGCTGCTGCTGGACCATGTCATTCGCAAAGGACTCATTGACAAGTGTGGCTACACAGCGCGCGAGATTGTGATATTTGGCTTTGCACAGGGCGGCATGGTTGGGCTACAGGTTGCCGCCGAGCTCTATGGCGAAGAGCTCGGCGGGGTAATCAGCGTCGGCGGTCCGCTGTCACAATCTGTGCCGCTCAAAGCGCTGCAAAACAAGAGCAAGTCCCCAGTACTGGTGTGCAAGGCGAGCAAAAAGTCGGCAATCACCGACAGTGCAATCTCCAAACTCAAAGAGGCTTTTGAGTACGTCGAAATCGCAGAGTGGAAGAAGAACGGCGACGGTATGCCGAGTAGCCGCGAAGAGATGATGCCCATTATGCAGTTCTTTGCCCGTCGCCTACGAAGCACCAAAGGCGTACCCGCTGGAAGCGTCGAGCTCAGCTAGGAACTGGGCCTGGAAGCAATAAAAGGAGCGGAATGAGCGTGAGATGGCGGCGCAGCCATGTACGTAGGTCGACTCATCACAGCGTCAACAACGTCAGCAAGCAACCTTTCCAAGCGCTGGGTAGGTAGCAAAGAAAGGCCAGCAGGGTCATTGGGTTCCCGGGAGACTAGGGCTTGAAAGCGGGCAGTATCAATAGAGATGGAGATTGAAATGCTAAAGCTCAGTGTTGTATTATTGACACCGCTTCTGGCGTTCGGTGGAGACTGTTCTTTCCAATCCCCGTTGGGCACGTGTAGAGGTGCAATGTGGCCCAAGCTCGTCCTACGTCATGCTCTAGTGCCATCTGCTGCTCATTCCTCCATTCTTCTTGTAGCATCTGCACGTCTCACCGCTACGCACCAACATGGCAGTGCCGAGGAATTCACTGCAAGCCTTCCTCACACACGCGAGAGGCGCACTTCGCGATGCTATTGACTACAGTCAGAAGATCACATTTGTCATTGGCAATGAATCGGCCGGTGAGCATGGCTCCCCCGCTGCACCCAAGGGCGTTTCGCGTACTCATGCAATCCAGACCTTGATTCCATGTCAAGCTCGATTCTCTACGCATACCTTCGGTCTATGTCGCTGCAAAGGAAGGGATTTAGTTCAGTCTACGTGCCAATCACGAATATTCCGGCTGCCGATATCCAGCTGCGGCCGGAATTCCTTGCCGTTTTCAAGCACGCTAACATCGAGCCCAAGCATTTGATTACACTGGATGATCTCCCTACACTGTCAGATATACGGTATCAACTCGCACCCGAGAACACACGGTGGATTCTGGTAGACCACAATGCCCTCCAGGGCCAGCTGGGCGAGGTCTATGCTGACCGCGTGGCCGGCGTTGTTGACCACCATGATGACGAAGGCAAGGTGCCAACAGACACGGGTGAAGAGGCTCGAATTATTGAAAAAAGTGGCAGTTGCACTAGCCTTGTAGCCAATTACTGCCGGCCGGCGTGGGATGCCCTCTCTGCATCGGCGATGTCTTCTGGGGCATCCCACGGACAATATGACAGCTTGTCAAACGACGCGGCCCTTGTCCAGCAGTGGGACGCGGATGCAGCCCAGCTGGGACTGGCCAGCATCCTCATTGACACGGCCAATCTCGAGGATGCGAGCAAAACGACCGAGCACGACCGTCAAGCGGTCGGGTACCTCGAAGCCAAGATTATGCTTTGCCCCGGATTGGCTGCAACGTTTGATCGGACTAGGTTTTATGAGGAGATTGATGCAGCGAAGAAGGACATTGGTAGCCTACAGCTGCAAGACATATTGCGGAAGGATTACAAGCAGTGGGACGAGGCGCAGAGACTGGGCATTAGCTCCGTTGTCAAGTGCATTGGGTTTTTGGAGAAGAAGGCTGGCGATGAAGGCAATGCGTCAGGACGCGAAGCGTTGTTGCAGGCGATCAAGAAGTTTGCAAGGGATCGTGAGCTGGGCATGTTTTGTCTGATGACGACGTCGACGTCTGCGAGCGGGCAGTTTGAAAGAGAGGTCCTTTTGTGGGCTTTTGGCCAAGGAGGAGTATCGGCAGCCAAAGCGTTTGCCACGAATGCACGCGAGGAACTTGGTCTGGAAGACTGGCAGGGTTACAGCGACCTGGACAGTGGAAGCGAGTGGAGAAAAGTTTGGTGGCAAAGACAAGTACAGCACAGCCGGAAACGTGTCGCGCCGTTGCTCAGGGAAGCCATGGCATGACTATGGTCGGCGGGTAGCAAGCTGTAGTGGGGAGTGCTAGACTGGCAGGGTAGCAGGCGGTATTTTGGGCAAAGCGCCGAAAGGGGAATGGAGGGGATTGGTATGTTTGCATGTGTTTTGCATTGTGTACATGTAAGGTTGGGACAGTGCGGTGTCTAGTCGTGGCCTGTACACAGAAGGGTGCATAGCAACGGTTGAGCAGTGCGAGGGGCGTGTTGGTTGGGCTGAGGTTGGGTAAGTGGGGTGGGGTGGGGTGGTTACTAAGTAAGAAGCGGTCTGCCGACAACGGGGCTAGCGGCGGTCGCGGGGTATTCTGTCGCACGCGACCGGCAGACGGGATCGTGAAGCAGTAGAGGATGTGCAAGCGCAGGCATCCGGACACGGGCAGATGGGGCGGTCTACTGTTTTTCTTTTTGCACTTGCGACCTGCAACGGTTCAGCCGAGTGGATGCAACTGGGCACGCACGGACATGGATGGATGGATGGATGGATGGAAGGATGGACAGTACAAAGATAGATGGACACGTTATCATGGCGTAATCTGGCGGTAGCAGACGATGGAGGCGGCGAGTAGCAGGTCAGGTGCAAGTGCATGAGTGCAGCAAGGGCGCAAAAGGAAGACATTTGGGCGACAGAGACTGCACGGCATGCGGCACGGCGATGGCGCTCATTGGACGGGCATGGCAATGGGCATGGCAGAGCAGCAGCGGCGGTTTGGGGACGGGGGGGGGGGGGGGGGGGG
>JALPSE010000615.1:0-10991 GCA_030558545.1 Bipolaris gigantea | reverse complement strand
TATCGCCAGACAACTACCTCACGGCATACCTCTACAACTGTACCGCCCTAACCCGGACCGGAATAGTGAAGTATACCCCAGACCCCGTGTAACACCACGATGCCAGCTAGGTGGCTAGCGCGCAGCCATCCTGATTAGCTGCCGACAGAATCCGGGTGTAGGCCCAAGTATCTAGATTCTGTAAAGCTGTAGCACTGCAGTCTAGATAGCTCTTTGAGCTACGCCCTATCTTCTACTCTATACTACTTATAGTGAGAGTATATTAATTAGCTGTAGCAATAGAACCTATACTTATACCTGTCCTCTCTGCCCGTAAGTCTATACCGTAACAGATATAGATGTACTGAAATTTCTTGCTAAGTTTCAAACTAGTAGTAGCTATCTGCCATCATAGCTTTTATAGGCTTAATTTAGGGTAGTTAGCTGCGTGTTACACGGGGTTTCGGATCTATACTTCTCTGTCCTGGTCCGCACTAAGGCAGGCGAGTATTACGCTAGTGTTCCGTAAGGTGATTATCTGGCGATATAGTAGAGTGGGGTGCTTATATAGATAGATAATAATAGGTTTAATAATTCCTAATCTATATTAAAATAGACTAATAAGTATTAATCTTATAAAGTTAAGTAACTAGTAAGAAAGTATAATTTAAGTTAACTATAATAAGAGTAATAATAAAATCTATCTATTCTTATATCCTTATTACTTCTAGTTCTGATACTCTCTATTCTCCCTCGAGAACCTGCTTTTATAGAAGTAGTAGGAGTATAACTCTTCTAAGGCCACCTATGCTCCCTTTCTTAGCGAGAGTATAACTCTTAGCGAGAGCTTATATTACGTGACTACTAGCCCCGCGATAGTTATTATCTTCTAACGTAGGCGTGGTTAGTCTTTAACCCCGTCACCTCGCGTTAAGGAGAGAATCCTTCTTGTTACTTGTAACACTGCGGCGTAATCGTGTTGTCAGTATTAGTTATTTCGCCGTTAAAGGCACGTGACCGTCCGGGATAGTATCTGAACACACTCAAAACTGTAACGGCGTAGGCAAGACTACTGAGATTAGTATTAGTAGTAGTCTCATGTTACACGGGGTATGGGTCTATACTTCTCTATCCTGGTCCGCACTAAGGCAGGTGAGTATTACGTTAGTGTTCCGTGAGGTAATTGTCTGGCGATGCAGTGGAGTTGGCGTGCTTAAGGAGGGTTTGACAATCCTAACCTATATTGCTATAGGCTAACAGGTAACAATCTTGTTAAGTAAAGATACTAGTAAGAAAGTACAATTTGAGTTGACCACAACGAGAGTAAATAATGAAATCCATCCATCCTTATATCCTCATTGCTTCCTGTCCTGACATCTGTGGCATCTGTCGAATAGCCTGGCATCTGGAGATGCCTCAGATGTCCCAACATCCTCAGATGTTGTGGCATCTCTCTTCTTGGCGAGATGTCAGTCACGTGATCTTCGCCCCGCGATGATCATTACCTTCTGACGTGGACGTCCGTAGGCCTTCAGCCATCTCGTCATTTGTCAAGGAGAGAATCCTTCTTGTTACTTGTAACATCTCACTTAGAGGTATACAGGAGTGCGTAGGACATTAAATAAGCCTCAATCTAAATAGACACCTATGGACCTTATATAAAAGGATATTACCAGTCTATAGAGCTAGCTATAGAGAGTGTCTTAATATGTATATATTAATTCTAGTTAAGTGCGAATCAGATCTGACTAGTAAACAAAGGGCTAATGAATGGGCGGCAGATACTTCCTCGGATCCGGCTCTGAGATTGGCTTAATACTTAGCGAAGTTGTACCATCGTTACACTTTTAGTCTCACGGTTGCAGCCTATTACAAAACTCTACATGAACTTTAGAGTATTCGTAAACAAATTATTGGTTCAAGGTAGTTTTATAGAAGCAATAGGATTTTTCATAAGAGACTTTAGTGTTACACGGGGTTCGGATCTATACTTCTCTGTCCTGGTCCGCACTAAGGCAGGCGAGTATTACGCTAGTGTTCCGTAAGGTGATTATCTGGCGATGCAGTAGAGTGGGGTGCTTATATAGATAGGTAATAATAGGTTAATAATTCCTAATCTATATCGAATAGACTAACAAGTATCGATCTTATAAAGTTGAGTAACTAGTAAGAAAGTATAATTTGAGTTAACTATAACGAGAGTAAATAATAAAATCTATCTATCCTTATATCCTTATTGCTCCTAGTCCTGACATCTGGCCAAGCTCTAGATATCTCTAATATTATTAGTATCTCCAGATGCCCTGGCATCTCCTGAGGGTCTGGCATCTCTAGATATTCTGTCTTAGCGAGATACTAAGTCACGTAATTAGCGCCCCGCGTTAATTATTACCTTCTAACGTGAACGTCTATAGGCCTTTAGCTATCTCGTTATTTATTAAGGAGAGAATCCTTCTTGTTACTTATAATATTACCTCCTCTCTTAGGGCTATTATCTTAATACCCTAGAATATCGTTTTCCCGTGCCGCGTGTTAAGACGCTGGCTATATATAAGGTTAGAGCCTATCTACTTATTATAGCCGTCTCTGCCTCGTAGCCTTCCTAACTATATCTAAGGTCTAAAAGCCCTATGCCTCTCGTCCTTAAACTTTAACTAAGCAAAAGCGTTCCTAGGCTGCCTACGTAGAGTAAGAGGGTCTTAAAATAGATTTTTACTGTAAGCGTTATAAAGAGAAGAAGTTACGTTACTTTATAGAGACGACGTCTGGTTATTACGCTAGTTATATTTCTATTAGTGCTGAGTGCAGTCTTTTTATTTCTAAGGAAGAGTAGGAGAAGGTTCGGGAGGAGCGCGAAGAGCGAGAGCTGGCTGTAGCTCGCCTTAAGATATAGCTTTCTTAGTAAAAGCTTAAACTCTTAGAAGTAAAGAAGCGTGAACGGTCTTTCGCACGTCGCGATCTTGCGATAATCGCTGTCTAAGACCGGGCGAAAGAGTAGGCTAAGGGGAGCTCAGCCTCTAGAGGTACGGGCCTTTCTATTATTAAACTATCGCTATCTAGACCGTCAGCTAATCTAGGCGGGTTACAGGCTAATTACTATAATCCTTCTTTTAACTATTCCTTTCTCTTTAAGGGGCTTCCCCTCGCTTCTCTGGGTGCTTCCGGTAGTATTCACGTACTAGTGACTTGCAGTTCGTTAGGTTTCCTTTAGGTTCCTAAGTGTTATAGCTTTTAGGCCATCCTTACTACTTAACTAAGTACTTCTACTAACTACTAATTTTCTATAGGTCCTTAATTTTTTCAACCTTATACTCGTCGTCTTCAAGCTCTATTTCCGTTGCTAGCTTAGTATCTAGAGGTGCTGGTTCTAGAAGTTTCTTATAGAAGACAGGGTAGATTCGCATGCCTTATAGGAGTTTTAACTTATAGTTTACTTTTTCTATTTCCTCTAGGATTTTAAACGGTCCTATTTATAGGTTATCTAATTTTCTATATAGTTGTTTAGTTTTTAGGTTTTATCGTGATAGGAAAACTTTATCCCCCTTCTTAAAGGTTAGTCCTTTAATTCTTAGTTTATTTGTTACTTTAGATATCGTAAGGTTCTATTAAGCTATATTCTTGCTTAATTCTTCGTGTAATTCTCGCATAAGCTTCGCTTTATCGTCTGCTTCTACCGCGATGCTTTCGATATCCTTCAGATTCTAATAAGCAGTTAGCTTATATCCGTAGTTCGCGTAGTGCGGCGAGTGCTTCGTTATTACGGATTTTATGCTATTATAGGCTAATTACGCTGTTAGGAGCAATTCTACCTAATTATTCTATAATTTGTTAGCGTACATCTATAGGTACTGTTCTAATGTCTGGTTTATTTATTCCGTCTGGCTATCTGTTTCCGGGTGAAAGCTTGTTAAGAGCTTTTTCTTAATACCTAACTTTGCTAGGAATGTGTTCTAGTATTTAGACGTAAACAGTTTATTATAATCCGTAATAAACTCTTTAGGTATCCCGTATTCTGACACTAGTGCTTTGGTGACTTTATACGCGCACTTATCGGCCATAATAGTCTCTTCTGTAGGCACAAACTTTGCTACTTTAGTTAATTAGTCTACTATAACTAAGATAGTGTCGCAAAATCGAGCTGATTCTGGTTCTAACGATTTTAGGAGCTTTACTATAAAGTCTATCGTTACACTTATCTATAGTCTAGACGGTGGTTATAAGGGTTATAGTAGGCTGTAGAGCTTATGTCTCTTAGGCTTATTCTAGTAATATACTAAATAGTTACCTAGTATTTCTTGCACCTTCGTACGTATACGTAGTATTGCAAACACCTTAGACAGTCGTTTAACCATTTTTTTAATTCCTGCATGTCCGTATTCTTAGGACTCGTATAGTTCCTGTATAAGACTCGATCTTATATGCGGAGGTATATATATTTAATTCTTTAAAACTATATCTTAGTACTCTTATTCGTCTTATAATAGTTCGTCGGAGCCTGCTTTATCAGGCTTAAACTGCTAGCTAGCTACTTACTGCTGCTATTCTTGCTGTATTATTCCTACCTGCTCGGCCACCTTAGCCACCTTAGCTAGTTCTGGCTGGTTATACTTTAGACTGCTATTAGGCATCTTCTTAAGTAAGGTATTATAGGGTTCCTTATAACCTTCTTCGCGCAGATCAGACCTTCTACTTAAAGCGTCTGCTGCTCTATTAAGCGTTCCCGCGCGGTGCGTGATCTTAAAGTCGAACTAGGCTAGCATCTCTATCTATTATACTTATCGCCGATTAAGTTTCTTCGTAGTTATAAAACTCGTTAAGTTCTGGTAATTAGTAAAAACCTCAATCTAGTTAGGGAGTTCTAGTAGGTATACTTCCTATTATTTAAAGGCATTAACTACTCTAAGTAGTTCCTTATCGTAAACATCGTAATTAAGTTCTGCTCCTAAGAACTTCCTTAAATAGTAGAAAACTAGTCTCTATTTCTTATCTAGGCACTGCTGTAACAATACAGCTCTGAGTGCATAGTCAGACGCGTTAGTCTTGACTCTGGTAGGCCGTTAAGGGTTATACATCTTGAGTACTGGCGCCTCTAGGAATATCTGCTTAATTCGATCGAAAGCCTCTTAATATTCCTTTTCCTATTTAAAACCTATTTCCTTTTTTATCACTTCTGTAAGGGGTGCTATAATCTTTAAATAATTCTTAATGAACTTTTAATAGTAATTCGCAAATCCTAAAAAGAATTAGATATCCTTAACTGTTTTAGGTTTTAGCTATTCCTATATAGTCTGTATCTTCTTTAGGTTCATTTTTACTTCATTAGTTAATATAATAAATCTGAGGAATTCCATTTCCTATATATAGAATTCACACTTTCCTAGTTAAAGGTATAGCTTATATTCCTTAAGTTTTTATAAAACCTTCTTAATATGCTCGACATATTCTTCGCGTATTCCGCTAGAGTACACTAGTACATCGTCCAGATACGCGGTAACAAAGATTCCGAGGTATTCATAAAGCGCGTTATTAATAACTAATTAAAAGGTTGCTGGCGCATTTATTAATCTGAATAGTATAACTATATACTTAAAGAGTCTATATTTTATTTTAAACGCTGTTATCTATTTATAACCTTCTTTAATTCTAATTTAGTAAAATCCTTCCTAAACGTCGAACTTTATAAACCACTTAGCTCCCTAGAGTTAATCTATAAGCTCTGTAATAAGTAGTAGAGGATATCAGTTCTTCTAAGTAACGCTGTTCAACCTCCTAAAGTCGATATATAGTCGCCACTTCCTATTAGGCTTCTTTATAAATAAGATAGGTAAGGCCATCAGGCCTAATTCTGGTCAGATAAATCTCTTTTTTAAGTTCTTTTAGAGGTAGTCCCGTAGCTTAGTATCGTGCTCGGGCGCTATAGAGTACATTCCTCCTAGGCTTAACTTCGCTCTATCTTCTAGGATAATCTCGTAATTCTAATCCTGATATTTTACTAAGTCTGTTACTTTATTTTCCTTAAATAGTTCCTTAAACTCTTTTATTTAGTATTCTGTTAGAATCGCTAATAGCGGTTCGTCCTTCTTAGGCGCAACCTGTGGTACCGGTCCTTTCTTTATAGTCGCGACCCGTCGTATCTAGATAACTTCTATACTCTAAGTGTCCTTTATATAGATTCTTGCGATCTTATACGGCGAGATCTTGCTGAATCTCCCGTCCTTAGGTAAGCTCTGATTCGTCGGGCGTATCTCTTATCGTATTCTAGCAACTTTGTGCACAGGTTCTCGGCTAAGAATAGTCTTCTTTTACTAGTTAATAGTAGGGTTATATTTTAGTAACTAGTCGTAGCTAATTATTATCTTAGTGTCTCTAAGGTCTATAATGCTAATCTTTTCTCAGCTTTCTTAACCAGCTAGGCGTAACGTTACTACCTTAGTCTTAAGTCAGATCTAGCCGTTCCTGTATATTATGGGACTGTCGTCGGCTAATACCACTCGCATTAGTACCTTCTTATTCTGATAGGGTATGTTATTGTTCTCTACCACTTAGGGTAAGATGACGGTTTATGCGGCCCTACTATCTATAAGCGCCAGCACCTCGTGTCCGTCTATAAGTATAGTAGCTTATAGCTATAAATCTTAAGCTCTTACTTCTCGTACTTCCTTAAGGGTCGTTTTAGAACTGCCTTTACTAGCGTGACCCTGTCCCTAGTAATATCCTAGTTTTTTAGTTTAGAGAGTCGTCCTTTCTACAACTTTTTCCGTTCCTAGGGAAATCGTCCCCCGCCCATCTTAGCGTCGTAGTAATCGGTATATCGATCGTTATAGTAAAAGCTCTAATAAATATTATAGTGTGGTATTTCTGTCTTCGCGGTCTTCCTCCTTAGTTCTGGCTTCTTACTTTTATAAATCGGGTAATCCGTTACCTTATAAAGGTTCGCTAATAGGGTGCTATAGTAGTAATCGTCTACCTTCCGCGCATCCTTAAACTATTATTAATATAGGGCGCATTTTGTCTTGTAATGCGTCTACAGAAGTTTAACGTATTCTACTTCTAGTGTGTCCCGTACTTAGGTTCTATACATTCTGCAGTTTTTTACTATATATTTCTCGGCAGATATCGTGCTATAGTAGTAGTCGTCTACCCTCCTAGCTTTCCGTTATTATTTCTTATAGAACTGGCAATTAATCGTGCACTTAATCCAGCATAGCTCTTTATAAGCTTCTTTTTCTTCTAGCTAGTGTATATAGTAATGCTGTACTCGATATTCGTTATGCTATAAGTTGGTATATCAGCAATCGTCCTTATTGTCCCTGGTCTCCTCTCGCTTCCTTAAGTGGTGATTATACTATCTTAAGTAGTTAACCTAATATAGGCGCTCGTGTTACTCTATTTATTCCTTAAACGACTAAGGTGTCTTCTCGTCGTTAGGTTCCTTAAATCTAGGTTATTCCTGGGCTGCCTAGTAGGCAATTTCCTCTGCTTAGGGTCCTGAGATTGCGACTCGTCCATCAACGTTATAATTATTAGCCTAGTATGTTAGGTTTTTATAAACCTAGCACTGTTAGTTTCTTAGGCGGCGTAGTACTTCGGCCCCTTTAACCTACTAATCTATTAGTAGTAGGTTGTTCTACTTAAAGTTCTAGAGCTCTATAGCCTCTTATACTAGCTTAAAGGCCTTATTAGTGGCTTATCTTGCTTTGTTATATAGGTCTAGGTCGCTAAGGGTTTCGTCTAACTCCTTAGTTAGGTATAGTGTAGCTATCCGAAGCATCCTAATCTTAACCGCTCCTTACTTAACTTTATTCTCTAGGTAGTCTCTGCAGAAGTATTCTAACTTCCTGTATTAGAGACATGCTTTATTATCGTAATGCTTCTGGCGTTCTTCCTTAGAAAGGCCGTTATTAAACTTTCCTTAGGATTTCTTATTCTTATTCTTAGACTTATCTTATACTTTACTAGTTATATATATGTCTCTGTTATAATCTTTATTACTTCGGTACCGTTAGGTGTTAGTAAAGGGTGGCCCTAGCCTATATCCTTTCTAGGCTTCTCTCCGTTCCTATAATCGCGTGTCGATTCTTATTACTAACTTAATTAGCGAGTATAAATCCTTTAGCTTATTATAGTATATAAGTTCGTCCTTAAGGTATTCCTTTAGACCTGCTTTATACGTCGTCCGAAGCGCCGAGTTATCCTAACTAATTTATACTTATAGTTGCTTAAATTTAGCCGTATACGCTAATACTGCTTTAGTCTGCTTTAGGCGCGAGATAGCTTTCTCCGCCTAACTTTCTGCGTCTACCTCCCTAAAGATGCGTTCTAGCTCTTTCTTAAAGTTATTCTAACTGCTAAATAGGGTTCGTGTTTCCTCCTTAGTGCCTTTAGCCTTAATATTAATAAGGAAGTCTTCTACGTAAGGCTGTATCTAACTAGCTACCTTCCCTTTTATATACATATTTACTATAAGGATCTTTTTCTTATCGTTTAGCACTTCGTTATATCTATAGTATAGGTTAATATTAGTAAGGAATGCTTATAATCCGTCTCGAGTTCCGTCGTATCTGTCTAGAGCTGCTATCTTAGGTTTCTTAATAGGTTTCTCGTTTAGTGTAGCTATTAGCTAGCTTATAAGCTAATTAATTATATTTTATATATCCGCTATTTGCTTAGCGTGGATTATAGCCTGGTGCCTAAGATTCTGTAACTCTCGTAAGTTGTGTGCGTCCTTATCCATATCGTCGTTACTCAGGGTTAGCATCTCGTCATCGATTACGGGATAGGGTACTGGTCCAGGACCTTAAACTTGTCCACCAGCACTAGCCTAAGATTAAGAGTAATTATAGGTTTAAGATATCTTAATCTTAATTAGGCGTTCTATTATTAATCTTTCTATTTGTTACACGGGGTATGGGTCTATACTTCTCTATCCTGGTCCGCACTAAGGCAGGTGAGTATTACGTTAGTGTTCCGTGAGGTAATTGTCTGGCGATGCAGTGGAGTTGGCGTGCTTAAGGAGGGTTTGACAATCCTAATCTATATTGCTATAGACTAACAGGTAACAATCTTGTGAAGTTGAGTAACTAGTAAGAAAGTACAATTTGAGTTGACCACAACGAGAGTAAATAATGAAATCCATCCATCCTTATATCCTCATTGCTTCCAGTCCTACCATCCCTTCCATCCCATCTTGGCAGGATGGTTGTGATGGCACTGCCATCCCTTCATGCACTGCCATCCCGGATGGCCAGTCTTGGCGGGATGGCACATCACGTGACCCCGGGCCCCGCAATGCCCTATTACCTTCTGACGTGGACGTCCATAGGCCTTCAGCCGTCTCGCCATTTGTCAAGGAGAGAATCCTTAATGTTACTTGTAACACTATTCTACTGAATCCGTAGGTGGTTAAAGTGTTATATAGGGTTCAGATCTATACTTCTCTATTCTAGTCCGCACTAAGGCAGGCGAGTATTACGCTAGTGTTCCGTAAGGTGATTATCTGGCGATGCAGTGGAGTAGGGTGCTTATGTTACACGGGGTTGGGTGCTGATACTTCTCTAAGCTCGATCCGGGTTAGGGCGAGTGAGATGGTGTGAAGAGCGCCGTGAGGTAGTTGTCTGGCGATGCAGTGGAGTGGCGTGCTTGTAAGATAGATAACAATAGGTTTGACAATTCCTAATCTATATCGAATAGACTAACAAGTATCAATCTTATGAAGTAACAATACTAGTAAGAAAGTACAATTTGAGTTGACCACAACGAGAGTAATAATGAAATCCATCCATCCTTATATCCTCATTGCTTCCAGTCCTGCCATCAGAGCATCGACTTGCCATCACTGATGGTTGTCTCCACTTCTGATGGTTGCCATCACATACGGATCCTGCCATCACTGATGGCACCGTCTTGGCGTGATGGCACATCACGTGACCTAGCCCCGCGATGTCCATTGCTTCCGGTTAGTATCCTAAGTGGTTCGTCGACCACTATACCATCAGCACAGGGGAGAAGATCCTTTCCGCTGTTACTTGTAACAGCTTATATAGATAGATAATAATAGGTTAATAATTCCTAATCTATATTAAATAGACTAACAAGTATCAATCTTATAAAGTTAAGTAACTAGTAAGAAAGTATAATTTGAGTTAACTATAATAAGAGTAAATAATAAAATCTATCTATCCTTATATCCTTATTGCTCCTAGTCCTGATATCTGGCTAAGCTCTAGACATCTCTAATATTATTAGCATCTCTAGATGCCCTGGCATCTCCTAAGGGTCTGGCATCTCTAGATATTCTGTCTTAGCGAGATACTAAGTCACGTAATTAGCGCCCCGCGTTAATCATTACCTTCTGACGTGGACGTCTATAGGCCTTCAGCCATCTCGTCATTTGTTAAGGAGAGAATCCTTCTTGTTACTTGTAACATTTAGCTAATATATCTTATACGCTTCCTTAAGTTATACCACAGCACACGTTGCGATGCCTCGTTTCCAGACATTTCTCGCATTACAGTGATTTCCGGCATTTCTCATATTCTTGGCGCGGGTGAATGAACAGGTTATGAATTGAGTTCAGATATGTCCAGACTCTTAGATTCTATAGTGATAGTTAGGTTAGTAGTCTTTATATAGAAGTAGAGTATACGCACAAGGTGGGCACTTTTTTCCACCAGTGTTGGGGTCAAAAGTGCAACTGCTGCTACTCTGTGGCTCAGGCTGAGCCTCACGAGCCAGTGGAGGACACTTTTTCCCACTAGCGTTAGGGTCAAAAGTGCAACTGCTGCTGCCCTGTGGCTGAGCGATGGGGGTAGCAGCCGCTATAGCAATGACTGCGAATAGTGACGCAATAACTGAATGTTACAAGTAACAAGAAGGATTCTCTCCTTGACAAATGACGAGATGGCTGAAGGCCTATAGACGTCCACGTCAGAAGGTAATGATCATCGCGGGGCGAAGATCACGTGACTGGCTTCACGCCAAGAACGAGTATTCCGCACTAGTATGTGAGGACA
>JALPSE010000612.1:0-11095 GCA_030558545.1 Bipolaris gigantea | reverse complement strand
GTAAAAAAAAAGTTAGGGAGCTCCTTAGAGCTCCTGTTAAAAAAAAAAAGTAAATATCTTAAGATATTTATTTTTTTTTCCACTCCGCAGGAGAGAATGTTGAACAATAGAAAAATACAATTGATAATTCTTTCTTCGAATGAAAAATGAACCATCACCTTCTACAAATCCAAGTAATCAATAAGGAGTTATTCGATAATTATGTTCGCTAGGCATAGAAAAATTCGTTCTACCTTTGTTCATACTATCCTTAATTCGGGTTATTCTAAAATTAACTCAGGAGATTTTATATAAGAGCTAGTATATAGTTCAAATGCTCTTTTAAAATCGGAAAAATCTAGATATTTTTGAGTTTAATGGATATTTAGAAAAAATATCTATTAATTTGACTATATCTTGTTGAGTCCTTATAGTAAAAGTAGCATTCGTACCTCTTTCTCTAACTTCTCCTATACCAAGATTACTCTTAATAAAATGTAGTACTTTTATGTCATCTACATGCAACACTATTTGGAAATTAAATCTATAAGAACGACCCTTATTGTTGGGTTCAATATAAAAACTTCCTTCACTGTCTACAAATCCACGTAGTCACTCTATAAACTCTTTGTTAAAAGTATTAAAGTGTCTAATATTTCTTAATTTGACTAATAAAGGAAGACGATTAAAGGGAAGATATTTTAAACCATTAAAAGATGTACTAAGAGTAATTGGAGATAATAAATCTTTACATTCACTTACAACTTTACCTTTTAAAGAAAGATAGAATAACAGATGGATTAAGTAAATTAGTAGAAGTAAAAAGCACATCATCCGAAAATTCAATAACGGGGGCTTTTCTATTACAGTATAATTCACTCAAAGCATCACAAGAAGAATGAAAAGTTCTTTTATGTGTAAGATTTTAAACAACCCACTGCATTATAAAAATTTATACGTAAATATCCTTTTATTGTCAACATAGTGAAGCAAATAATTAAATATTAATTCATCTGGTTTTTACTAAAGAAATAATAGCCTTTATGTGATTCACCAGTATCTAAGTATTTATCTATGTTTTTATTACTAACCTTTAATGACTTAGAGGCTGTCCATTTAGACTTAAATGGCTGATTTTCTAATAAAACCAAACTATCATTTAATTTCATATAAACTCATATACCTTGTTTAGTTTCCATTACATTACTTAGAATAGATTCTTCAGATTCTGCTTTACTAAAAAAGTATAATCCTTTATATACAGAAAAGGAATCTAAGTATTTGTTTATTGTCATATCACTAATTTTTAGTTCTTTAGCTGCTTCAGTTATAGTATCAAACGTCTTAGAGTTCATTAACTCAAAAGTTAATTTTCCATCTTCTCGGTGAAGCATTTCACGATAAACTCAAATAGTCTTTCTATTACTTTCCACTGAATCAAACAAATCTGAATCTAATAAATTTCTATCTTCTATCTTTACACTGTAAAAGTAAAAATCTTTAAAAGAAGTATTTGTGTTTAGATATTTTTTAATAGTATGATTAGATATATTTAAAACTTTATTTATTTGATTAATAGAACTAAACGGATTATCATAGAATAAGCCTAAATGGTTACCCTGTTTTTTATATACTCAAATATTCTCAGATTTTACTTGAGATATATTTATATCTAAGTTTTGTCTTAAATTGTCCGCTTTACTTTTACTTATTTCTTGGCTATATAAATATACCATTATTCCATTAGATTTTAAAATCTCATCGGAATCTATGTACTTTAGTGCAGTTCTACGCCCAACTTTTAAATAATCCATAACAGCTTGAATGGAAGGGAAAGATGTATTATTTAATAAAGTTAAAGTTTCACAATCATAAACTCAAACTTTAACTTGCGATTTATTAGGAGTAGAACTTTTGTTTAAAGAATGACGCTCCAATAAAATATTCATATCCTCAGTGTCTAAAGCATTAGTAAAAAAAGAATAATCTTTATAAATTTTAAAATAATCCAAGTAATAAACAATAGTGGCTGAACCAGTACATAAAAAAGCTCCCGCTTCACCTAAAGATTTGAAAGGTTCATTGTTTAAAAGAAGTATGTTATTATCACAATCTACAGTATAAACCCATACCTCTTTAGCGATGTTAGAGTTAAATATTAATTTAGACGATTTAGCTAAAGATATTGTATTTTGAATATCTAAAGATAAAGAAACTAAATCTTTTATTTCATAAGTAAAAAATAAATAATACTCATCTTTAAAAAACAATTTCTTAGGTAGTTTAGTATCTAAATAACGGTTAATTGTTTTAACCGCTACCCCTAAGGCTTCACTAACAGATTGTCTATCATTATCTCTTATAAAATAAGGGTCTAATAACTTATCATCTGTTCATTTATAAACTCAAACAGGATATGTAAATTTTTCGGGTTTTTTGTTAATATCCTTATTTCCGTAGGTAGAGTCTAGCGCAAGTGCACCTTCCTCCATATAACTAGTATCATTCATTAAAGTTTGCTCTTCTATATTAGTAGCTAAATTTTCAGTTGTTTTCAAAGCTTTAATATTATCAAAAGAACGAATTTTTTTTATTAATGTCTGCAGAGTAAAAAGAACGGAAAAGAGTGTTTAATAAGGCTTATAATGACAAAGATAAAAATTTTCACGTTCTATTAACTTAGAATAGTTATTAATTTCAATAACACTTAAAGAAAAGTTCTCTCATCCTAAATTTCTAGATATAACATGAAACTTATCAAATTTATACTTAGATAAATGATTACTCAAACGAGTTCTCAAACTAGTAGTTTTACCTATGTAGTAAAAGTTAGGATCCTGACAAAGAGTTTTAAATAATAACTCTTTAACTAAGAAAATTTTCTACCCGTGTTCATTCGAGCTTTTATTAAACGAATTTGATTTAACCCCTTTTCGGTTAAATGATCTTTGTTTTTAATTAACTCAGCTACAAGACAAAAAGATATAAAATCTTTTGATTTTACTCCTAACAAAGGATATTTCTTAAAAAAGGGTAAAATTAAATCCGTTATATCTGTTAATTTTGTCACTTTAAAGACTACTGCATTCTCAGAATGCTGGTATACTTTCCCACAATTGAAAAACTCTTCAAAGCTTCTTAACAGTATAACATCTCTACCGTGTTGAGTTATATCAAACTGTAAAGATACCTGGTATCCTGTTATATTGAGAGGAGATTGTCTAATTAATACTCCAAAAGAACCATCTCCATCGGTGAATCCGACTACTCAATGTGGGTCTTTAATACTTTGATCTACAATTAAAGGTCTTGGCACAGGAATAATATCAGGAAATACCCCTTTTAATACCTCCGATAAACCATTATTCATTGAAGCTTTAATAGCAACAATTTTGTGTAACCCTTTTATTGTAAGATGTTCTTTACGACTCATAATTTCAATAACCATTTTAAAAAGTTAATAGTCAGCTCGCTTTTGAGTAATTAAGGGAAATTTTTCGAAATGAGGAATTATTATTTTATTTAAGCTCGAGAAATCCGATACTCGGTATAGAACACAATTCTTAGTTTTACTGTCAGTAATAGTTCCTACTCCTCATACTGATTGAAACACTTCTAAAATAGCTCGATCCTTTTTATGTAATGTAATACTAAATGAAATTTTTATTTCTCAACCTATTCTAACTTTAGTACTTTTTTGAATACTAATAATGAATGAGCCCTCACCATCGGTAAACCCTGTCATTCAATAAGGATTTTTAGATTGTTCAATATATATAACCCCTAAGTCATTATCTTTTTTCTCAGTTATTAAGTCTGAAAGCTTATTAAAAAATTCTGTTTTTACTGCTAAATTTAAAATATCATCACAAGTAATTAAAACAGGGTGAGCAAAGGGTATAGCAGGAGCAAGTCTACTAGTTAATAAACTATCTAAGATCTTCCTATTGCTTGATGAATAAGAATTTGAAGTATGAAACTGGCGAATAGAAAAAGTGTTAATGTAATTTATATTTTTAAAAGGATATTTAGTACAGAATCTATAATAACAGGGGGTTACTACGTGATTTTTAATACCCACTGAATTAGGTCCAAGTCTTCTTTGCATACTAGCCATTGTTTTTCTCTCAGCTATAGTTACAAAAGCTACTGTTAGTAAAACAGGTACAGTAACAGCCAATACTTCAAGAACAGAAATAATCGTTGGAAAATATAACATTTTAAATTTAAAAAAATATGATATTAAAATTACATATAAAAGTTTATTTTAATAAATCAAGGTAATTATCTATTTAACTTGGGCAGGTTATATATTTTAGAATAAATAATGATTTTATAGTGTATAAGCATATACATAATAAGTAAATAAAATAAAAGATTCGAAGATTAAACCTTCTTCTTTTTATAAACTAAAAAGAAAACCCGAATGCTCTCCTAATAGAGTGAATCCCTATCACTATCTTTTTATTTTTCCTCCCCCATACGGGGAAGATAAAAGGGCTTTATTAAACATCTGTTTATCTTCTCCCCTAATTGCAGTTTACATCAGGTAACTGCAATTTTCCAGCTAACTCTAAAGATAGATCTACTGGGATTTGTTATGTGATTAGCTAATATAGTCCTATAACATAACAAGTTAATGATAATTTAACCGTTATTATACTATTCTGTGCATAATCGTTAAGAAAATAAAGCTTCAGCAGCTTCCATACCACTAGCAAGAATATCTGCAGCTGCCTTTGCTACCATTACAACATCTTCTTTAATCATATTAATATTTTCAACTTCACTAGCTGTAATATTTGGTGCTTGTAACTCTGAGTTTGCCATATTCACTACTTGTTCTTTCAAATTTGTAACCACTTCTTTTTTTTGTTCTACCACTTCAGCTATCTTGTTCATTTCATTATTTGACCCGTCTGACATAACATTTGCCTCTTCTGCCAAACCATCAATACCAGGTAATCTCCCAGCATATTGGGACAAACGTGTTAATGCCTCCTCTAGGCCAGAAGAACTTTGTAAACTATCACCTTTGAAGCTAATAGATTTTTCTTTGAAACAATGCTAAGGATAAAGAGATAACTAATACTAAAATAATATTAGAACTATTAATATATGAACTAAATAAAAGATAACCGATTAACCCTATTAAGATATATAATGCATAAGATGTAATAACACCAGTATTTAATCTAGCAATGTTATTACTTATATTTAATAGTCCTTTTTCTAACCCATAAGGACCTAAATACTCTACTGATCCTTTATCTATTACTTTAGTAGTCTGTCCACCAAGTTTTAGTACAATACCTGTAATATATCTGTTGTAAAATAGCTCTATTAAGAAACGTTGATTAAAGAAACTAAATATGTTGTAACCTACTCTAGATAATTTAAAGTAAATTAGTATAGTAGATAAGTATTCAGACAACACTATAGCAATTACACTTAATGAAATAGTGAATAGTAAAGGTAATAATTTAAATAGAGTTGGTACTCCAAATTCAGTATCTAACATTATCTCATGAGAAGGATGTATAAATAAAGCATTATCCGAAAAGAACCCTGAACCCAATCCTATAAACATATCCTTTGTTATATACCCAAAGAATATAGAGAATACAGCTAAAATCATTAACATGGCTATCAGATTTATCATACAAATTTATGTATACAGGTAATATTAATAAAAAGTAGTTAAATCTATTTTAGAAAATTCTTTTAGTATTCATACCACTTTTTATTAATGTAATTTTAGCCAACCCTTTCTCAGTTAAATGCTCTTTTTCTCTTATTAATGATCCTATTTTAGAAAAATCAGAGAAATCTAAAGCTTTAATTCCGTGTATAGGATATTTTAAGAAAAATGGTATAATTTTTGTTCTATATCAGAAAACTTCGTAACAGTATAGTTACCTTCGTTTCTAGTAGAGCTAGGATAATATGTACCACAATCTAAGAACTCGCAAAATAACTGTAATAAAGCAGCATCCCTAGAATGTTGAGTTACGGAAAAGATTAAGATAACTTGTTTTCCAACTTTTGTCTTAGGTCCCCCTCTCTCTTTTTTTTTCTTATTTATAAAAAAAAGAGAGAGGGGACCAAACAGAATTTATGATATTAACAAAGAAATTACCTTCAGCGCTAACAAATCCTGAAAACCAATTAGGTCCGGCCGCCACCACCTGTGGTGGTGGCTGGACCCTGCACAAAAAATAAAAATTACATATTTTTTTATTTTTTTTTGCTGGGATCTATTATTTTTTTATTAGGGTCCCCTTTTTTATTCTTTTTTTTGCGTCAAAAAAAAAAATTTTTTTTTTAGCAAAAAAAAGACAGAAAAAAAAGGGGGACCAAACAAGGTTTAAAGGTCTATCTACTATAGCTAATCTAGTCCCCTGTGGGTCATTACCATGCTGTGTTATAAGTTCGTGAGAACTAGGAAAAGCCCTTTGTAATTCCTCTGATAAACCTAAATTCATTGCAGCTTTTATGCTAACAATATCTGTCAAACCCTCTAACGTCAAATGTCTTTTACATTTAACTAGTTCAAAAGCAGCTTTAAATAATTGAAAATTCGACCATTTATCTGTAATTAAAGGAAAATGATTAAAATGGTCTACAATTATTTGTAAATCCTTTATAGATGAAACTCTAAATTGAACTCCATCATTACCATGAGAGGAAATACTTCCTATACCCCTAAAGAATGCTTGAATGGACTCTAATAAATACCGGTCCTTTTTTATGTATTTTTATACCAAATTGCAAGTTTACAATTCAACCAGTATTCATCTTAGAAGATTTATTAAGACTAATTGAAAAATAGCTTTCTCCATCCGAGAAACCTGTAACAAAATAGGGGTGCAAAGTCGGTTTTTTATTGAAATAGAAGAAAAACCTCTTTTTAAACTTCTACTAAAACCTGTATATATATATGCTAAGAAGGGATTCTGATTTGATAATATCTTTCGATATCCATTAGAGTATATCTTAAACACAAGAGAATTTCTCTTGTATCAACTACCATCTACTCGTTTATCTTTAACAGTAGAAGGTTTGTGGCTTGTGGGTTTATTTAAACCTACTACTGACTTAGATCCGTGATTACCCATTTCTCTTTCGATCATATTCTGAATTGTTACTATCTCTGAGTAATTACTTCAGCCACTCATATATTTTCATATATGGTTTAGTATCAGAATCTTTAGGGCTTCCCCGGAATTTGATAGTTTTACCCACGAAAGTGATTTCCCATATCACACAGCAGGTAAGCTCATAAAGATATCACCTTCATGTGCATTTTTATAATTGATTAAAGGTCCATTAGGATTAGCTAAGAATGTTAAATACAACACTTTTACAGAATATAATGTAGTAAACATTGCTCCTATAGTAGCTATTATATATACAACAGTACCAGAGAAATAATACTGACCATAAGCAGACTCAAGAATAAAATCTTTTGAATAGAACCCTGTCATAAACACGGCGCTCGTATTTAACATGTAATAATATAGACAAGAAAAGACAAGTTAAGTAAAGACAAGATAAAAAAAAATAAATTGGGACTACTGCACAATAGAACCACTATTGTACATAATTTAAAAACACTTAAATAAGGAACAAATGAAACAAATATAAACCAAATAAACCCGTGAAACGAATATAGCGTGAGGAAATTTCTTTTTTTTACTAAGGTAAACTAAGGAAACTTATATTGAAAGACATCGCAAGTCTAATGTTAATAATAAATCATTAGTCTATTCTTTTTGTATTCATTCTAGACTGGATTTCTTTTATTTGTTCCATACCTTCAGGAGTTAAATGGGATGAGTTATTCTTTAAACGAATAATTGAAAGGAAATCTTGGTAATCTCTATATTTAGCACCTAAAACAGGATATTTCTCAAAAAAAGGTATTATTTTTGTATTTAGATCTGAAGTCTTATATACCAAAAAATCTACGGCTGACCCTCCTTTTCTTTCTCTAAGGCGTCCGCAATCAAGATATGTTATAAAAGATTCAATTAAATCACGATCTCTCACATGTTGAGTAACCTGAAATATAAACTCCAATTTTGGTAAATTGTTCTCATTAGAGCTTTTTCTAATTCTTACCATAAAACATCCCTCACCACTAGTAAATCCTGCCAATCAGTGGGGCTCTTTAATACAAATATCCTTGAATACAGGTCTTACTGCTGGAACAACGTCAGGAAAAGATTTTTGCACTACATCCGAAAGACCTATATTCATAGAAGCTTTTATACATATAATGTTTCTTAACCCTTCGTAATTAAGATTTTCTTTATTATTTAAAAGATCTACAGCAGATTTAAATAATATAAAGTCAGATCTTTTATGAGTAATAAGGGGGTAATTATCGAAATGAGCTATAATAACTTCAAGGTCCTTAAGAGAATTAACTTCATATGAAACATTCCGACCTGAGGTGTAGATTTTACCAACCCCAAAAAAAGATTGTATTTGTTCTAGAAGAGCTTTATCTTTTAAATGAAGATTTATTTTGAAAGAAGCTCTTACACCTCACCCTATTTTAGACCATTTAGCTTGTTGAGTGCTAATTGTGAAAGAACCTTCGGCATCTACGAATCCGGTAATAAACCAAGGGTTTATTATATTTAACGCTAAAGCGTTTTGTGTATTATTGAATATTGTTGTGTTAGTAGCTGTTTAATTTTATTTTTTTTTATTATGTCGACAGCCTAGTGTTCGTCTCATACCAAACATGGGTCATGGTACTTTTTAAGTTACCAAGCTCATCTCTCGGATTACTAGTGTCTCCACTAGGTCCGGCCAAGTACCCTACTTGACAAGCTGTTTGACATCTCTTCTTACAGTACCAAAACCCTATTAACGTCCTACGCATAGGGTGCTAGCCTAACTACGCATGATTACCCTTCGAAAGGTAGTTGCCTGTCGGTGTTAAGTCTTTTGCAGGAGTCGACTAAAGATATTAATATCTATGGCTAACAAAAGTATAACATAATTATATAATATTTAATAAGAGATATATCCCTTAATAAGATAAGACCTAAGTAATGATCTAAATATGCTAAATGCTTTTATAATCCGCTAAAGGATTTAGTTTATAAAAAGTAAATAAGGTTGGTTATACCATTATCTCCCTTGTTAGGAACAGAAATGAATTTGTCTTGTCTATATATTATTTAGTAAGGATTACGAGTGGATAATTTCTTTCGAAACCCGTTAGAGTACATCTTAAATTCATTTACTATAATAAATGAACCAACTGCCGTTTACTCGTTGCTCTTTTACAGATATAAGACTATCTGACTTAGATTCGCGATTATCCATAACTTTTTCAAGATATCCTCTTACTTATTACCTTACCTGAGTCATTAGTTCAGCCACTCATATATTTTCATATATGGTTTGGTATAAGAGGCTTTAGGAGTTCCCCGAAATTTGACAATTTATCCCCTATTATTAGTTATTTCCTAGATAACTTTGCAGGGAAAGCTACTAAACTTAAAGAAGCTATAAGCATAACTGAATAAGTAAGTGGTAAAAATGGTCTTAATCCACCATATCTTCTAAACGGTTGTTGTTAATTTGTAAGTATTATATATTTATTAATTTCATTTATTTAATTTACTTTTTAAGTAATTTATTTTATCCAAGATTTCAGGAGTCATTTCTTTATTTTCAAGTAACTTTACGATCTCACATCAGATCGTAAAATTATAAAGCTTAAATCCCTTTAGAGGGTAGCTACTAAAATGATCCATCAAATCACAAAAACCACTTGATTTAAATATTTTTAATTCCGCAGAGTTATTTGTATCTGATTCATATATTGATCCTATTTATTTAAAAAATTTATTTATCCTTATTAGTAAAGGTTTATCTTTCTGATTTAATCCTATACTAAACACAGGTCTCACTCTAAGGGTGTTTTTTTTAGTATTTAGATAAAAAGACCCTTCACCTCCAATAAACCCTGATACTCAAAAAGGATTTAATTTACTATTAGAGATTTCAACTAGAGGTCTTTTTATAGAATTTATATTAGGAAACAATAATTTTAATTTATCAGATTCTCCGTAATTCATAGCAGTTTTGTATGATAAGATTTTTTCTAGACCTTGGGTAGTTAAATGGTTTTTACTTAACATTAACTTTACACATTCTTTTCATAAAGCAAAATCTATTTGTTTAGCACTTTGTAAAGGGTATTCATCGAAAAAACTAGTGATATTGTTTATGTCATTTATACCATGTACTGAATATCTTGCAACCTTACTAGTAGAAGTAATTGAACCAATACCTCCAAAAAAAGCTTGTATACTATGTAACATACTAATATCTTTTATGTTAACTTCTATTATAAATATAGCCTGTACTTGATATCCCACTAGATTACTAGAACTTTTAGTAATGTTTATGTTGAAACAACCTTCAGCTGATTTTTTTATTTCATTTGCTTGTACTTGTGATGGATTTTGGCAAATGAAATAAAAAAATAACACAAACCCAGTAACATATCAAGGGTTTAATGAATTATTTTCCGAAGAAAAGTGTTTTACAAACTTTTTACTAAAACCTTTATGTCTAAAACTAAATAAATTATAAAAATCTCTGAAATGAATTAGTATTGAAAGTAATGTATTTATAATAACCAACAAATATAATTTTCTTATAAAAATTAACAAACTATCCCACAACTTAATAATATCTCATCGTATTAAACAGAATAAGATAATTATCATGTTTTCAAACTTTCGTAAGGGGCCAGACTCTATCTTAATTCTACTCTCATGAGCAACTTACTCAATTTAAATCATAGGTTCGTTAGACCTGAGTAGACACTACTACCGTATAGTCGTTGAACTTTTATCCTTAAAATTTATATGAAAAACACTTGTTTTATAACCATATAAAAAGTTTTTAAGGAACTTAGTACCGCGAAGATCCATTGCTCTTTCGATTATCTTAAAGGTTTTTACATCGAACACCGCTAAAGATAATTCCCTTGCCCCTGCAACCCCCAACTACGTAGTCTAACTTTTTTTTTAATCTACGAATAACGGATTTGACTAGTCAAATCGTAGATTCCGTAATTAAA
>JALPSE010000610.1:0-11134 GCA_030558545.1 Bipolaris gigantea | reverse complement strand
GCCAGACAATTACCTCACGGAACACTAACGTAATACTCACCTGCCTTAGTGCGGACCAGGATAGAGAAGTATAGACCCATACCCCGTGTAACAAAAAGTTGAATATTTGGTAGCCATCTTAAGGATTTAGAGGTTAAGAATTTTTTTCTAGAAAGATTAGAATATATACTTTAAGCTTACTAAGCTAGATTAGTAATCCTGCTTACGTAACCTAACTCTTATTTTTCTTTAATTTTTTATCTTATCAAATAATTAATAAACTACATTTAAAAATCAAGTCACGTAATCTTTATATCTATAGCTAAGTTATATCTTTTTTCTGGGTATTTTGATACGTCTCTTAAAGAAAAAATCTTACTTAAAGTTGGCGTTTTTTTATAGCTCTACTTTAGAGCTATTTTATACCTTAACCGTGCTTACTAAGCGGGCACTAAGCCTATCCATGCTAAATTTCAGCTCCTTGTCTTTAAAATGAGGTAGCCCGCTCAGGAATAGCTCTTATATTCGGCTAGTCATTCTAGTTTAAAAATTAGAACCTTTTAGAACACGTTTTTTCCATGTCACCCCTCTGTATTAAAATCTACTATAGTTAGAATATTTTAAGTAAGTTCTCTTTTATAATTATAGAAGTACGTCTATTAACTATTTGGTATTTAAAGCTTGAAGTATATACTATTGATTATATTTATATATGTTCTAGAGACTAGCTAGTATTATAAGTTTTTATGAATTATAGCTAGTACTATGTTTAAAGCTAGTCTTACTATATTAGAATATATCTAAAGTAGCCTAACTAGAACTTAATAGAAGTATCTTAGCTCTAGTAAGTAATTTAGCTATAACAACAAGAGCTATTAAACTAACTAAGATATAGCATTTAGTAATTATTTATAGTAATATCTACCATTTTGTTATGGGTTAGTCCTAACAGGATACTGTAAGGAACCAAAAGTTATTACATTGCTTAAGCTATGTAAAGTGTCCTAGGTTATAGGGGTCTTTATAGAGTCTAGCTAGTGTTTCTACTATTCTTCTTAGTTTATAATAGGGTAGGCATAGCCTACTTTATTATATACCCCCCTTCTAAGCTTCTTAGCAGCATCTTTCTTCTATCTAAAAGTATTTTTTTTTGCTCTTATATTGTGGTGGTGCACCTCTAATACGCTATACATAGTAGTAGGGCCCTTAGTAGTTTCTTATTATATTCTTTTAGTATTAGTAAGTTAGCGTCTTAGATTCTCTACAGTCTATAGTTTCTCTAGTTAGTAATTCTTTCTACCTTTCTCTAACATTAGTATATTAGTATTATTATTTTTTTAGATTCTTTTTAATATCTTATATATATATAGACTATATTTATAATAGAATTTTCTTTTTTACTCTACTTTCTATTTTACTTACGCTACTCTTCTATTATCTTACTATTAGTCTCTATTATAACTACTAAGTCGTTTTGCCCTTATCTATCCTTTTATTAACTTAGCCTTCTAATTAATTACTCTATTATAAGCTGTAAGATTAACTTTAATATCGATAGTATTATAGCTAGCGCTAGTAGTAATCTATCTAGTAGCTCTCGAGATTACTTCTTAGCCTTCTCTTTATCCCTTTACTGCCGCTTCTACGTATTTTTCCTTTTAATTCTTTCTTCTATTTATTCTGCTAACTACTCCTAGAAAAACTATAAGAAGCGCTATATTACTACTAGCTAGAAGCTCTACAGTAACTTCTCTAACTCTAATATACTTCTAGATAAGTATAAGCCTTTATATCTTGACTATATTTACGAAGATAAGTATTATAGGCGTATTAACTATAAGCTAGATTATAAAGATACTTATATACCTTACTAAAATAGTAAGGAAATTTATTAGTATAACTTATATCTTTTTACTACTTATACTACTCTTTACTAGGCTTTACGCCTCTTTATTAGGTATATCTATAAGTAAAATACCTTTAGTTTTATTTAGTATAACGGGCTATCTCTTTCTAACTATAGTTATTAAGTAAATATATCTTTATCTACTTCTATTTTATTATTAACTTAGATAGTTTTACTCTCTTTACTGATACCTGATAACTAAGCTTAAGAACGCCTAGAATACTAGGCTGACTCTTATCTCTACTACTAGCTTCTTATTCTCTTCTACTTTAGCTTCTATATCTGCCTTTTGGTCGCTAAGTCGCTCCTAAAATGATTAAGATTTAATAATATTAAGTAACTTCTTAAAGTAGTATATAGAGTATAATATAGCTACTTTATAGCGTTTTAAGGTATATTTATATATTTATTATAGTAGTATATCTATAGTTAACTTCTTATAGGCTACTATTACTAGTTATTTAGAGTAGAGTCGTATTTAGGAGTCTTTAGCTTATTACTAGTCTTCTTATTAGTTAGAGTTTTCTTTGGAGAGTTACTATTATAAGGCTTACTATAAAGACTTATCTCTCTATAACAACAAGGAGGAGCTTCTTTATTAGTATTACGCCTTTTATTAATAAGATCTTATTTTAAAGTTAGGTAGTTTCTTCATCTTTATTTTTTTATTTTCTAGGCTAGTACTATACTATACTATTATAATAGCCGCTTAAGATAATTCTATATACTTATAGTGCCTAATAGGGCTTTAAAGTACTTTTAATTAATTAATATTTTTTCTTTTCCTATTTTTATCCCTTTCTTTATCTATAAATGTATATATTGTCTCTATATTTATTAAGTCTTCTTTTAAATGTTAGATTAGTTGAATTTATTCTTTCTATTTTATAATCACTTATTTCTTATTTTAGCCTTTTATATTTTTTTCTACTAAAACTTTCCCTACCTTCTATTTACGTAGAGTTTTATTATTCTTCTCTAGTTCTACTATTAGACCTAGTGTTACAAGTAACAAGAAGGATTCTCTCCTTAACAAGTGACGAGATAGCTAAAGGCCTATAGACGTCTACGTTAGAAGGTAATAATTATCGCGGGGCTAGGTTACGTAATATACTATCCCGCTAAGAGTAACTATCTGTAGGATGGCAGGACGCCTTAGGATAGCAACTATCCCTAACATTATAACTATCACAGGGATGGCAGGGAAGTACGGAATAGTAGAACTAGAAGTAATAAGAATATAAGGATAGATAGATTTCATTATTACTCTCGTTATAGTTAACTTAAATTATACTTTCTTACTAGTATCTTTTACTTTATAAGATAGTTATATATCAGTCTATTAAATAGATTAGCGTTATTAAAACCTTTAGTTATATCTATAACTCTTTTCTATATAAATCGCCAGACAACTCTTAGAGAGCTAGTCTTATTCCTACTCGCCCTAACCTAGACTGAGCTAGAGAAGTATTAGCACCTAACCCCGTGTAACACTTTAACCACCACGGATTCAGTAGAGGATTAACTAATAGCGTCTAATCCAGATTTAAACTATATCTTAAAACTTTAATAAGTATATTTACGTTTTAGGCCTGGTGCCTGACGAGAACGTTAATATAACTAGTTATACCTAGAGAGGTATTAACTAGCCGGCGGCAGAGAGCCTGAAGTATAAACTTATTAATCTTAGACGCGAGGGCTAGAATTAGGCTAGACAGATTACTAAGTTATAGAATATAATTAACTAACTTATAAGTTAGCTGATAGCTATACCGAACGAAAAGCCGACTAAGAAACCTAAGATAGCGATATTAGAAAAGTACGACGGAAACCGCGACGGTTTATAAACTTTTCTTACTAATATTAACCTATACTGCGGATATAACGACGTGCCTAATAATAAAGAAAAGATCCTTATAGTACACACCTATATAAAAGGGAAAGCAGCGATTTAGATATAGCCCTACGTAGAGGATTTCCTGCTAGATATCAAAGCTAAAGGAACTAAGAATAAGACGCGTACCTTATTTAGTAGTTAGACGTACTTTAAGGAAGAGATAGGACGTATCTTTAAGGAGGTAGATGCTAAAGACTAGGCGGAGAAACTACTAGAACGCCTAAAGTAGACTAAGTTAGTGTCAGAATACACGACCTAGTTTAAGCAATACTAAGCATAGATTGCTTAGAATAATATAGCGCTTCGACGGAAATACGAAGCCAGTCTAAAAGAATAAATTAAGAACGAACTTATACACTATAAAAAGATAAAGGATCTATACTCTCTAATTAAGTTCGTAATAAAAATCAACACCTGATTATAGGAAAGAGAAGGCGAATAGAAGGGACGCTGGACGTAGCAACCTACTACTAATGCCTAACGATTCTAGAGTAATAAGAATCACGATAGAGATACGTATATAATAGGTAAGGTATAAGATAAGTCTAAAAATAAGAAACTCTAAGGAAAGTTTAATAATAGCCTTTCTACAGAAGAACGTAAGAAGCGTTACGATAGTAAGGTATGCCTCTGCTATAGCGAAGTAGGACACTTCTGCAGGGACTGCCTGAAGAACGAGTTAACTAAAAGAGTTTAGGAAATAATATAAATACTAAGGGCAGGAACGCTATACCCTACTAAAGAATAGAACGAAACTCTTAGCAACCTAGACTTATATAATAAAGCAAAATAAGCTACAGACAAGGCCTTTAAGCTAGTATAAGAGGTAATAGAACTCTAAGACTTTAAGTAGAACAACCTACTACTAATAGATGAGCAGGTTAAAGAGGCTGAAGTACTACGCCGCCTAAGAAACTAATAGTGCTAAATCTGCAGATTAACTACGTACTTAGCTAATAATTATAATTACGAAGGACGTATCATAATTATAGAACCCTAAGTAGAGAAGATCGCATACTAGGCCGCCTAGGAACAGCCTAGGTTTAAGGAACCTAATAACGAGGAGACGCCTTAGACGTTTAAGGAATGAGTAGAGCAATATAAGCGCCTATATTAGATTAACTATCTAAGATAGTGTAATTATTACTTAAGAAAGCGAGAAGAGACTAGGGACAACGAGAACGATTACTGCTACACCCACTTATAGCATAACGAGTGTTAAGTACAGCATTACTATAGGCACTAGTAGGAAAAGGAAGAAGCCTATGAAGAGCTGTGCTGGATCTATTATACGACTAATTGCTGGTTCTACTAGAAATAATAATAGAATACTTAAAGGGTAGATAACTACTACTATAGCACGATTTCCGCGAAGGATTATAATATAAAGAACTACAGGATATATAGGACTAAGGAACTAAAGATTACTAGAATAAAAATGCGCAAGCAGGTATTAGGAAAGTCTAATAAGGATAGGAGACACGAACAACTCCTATAGATATATTATAGAAAGAGATGCGCCTTCTACTAATAATAGCTTAAGGATACTTAAGAAGTAAATGACCGTCACTATAGCACCTTATTAACTAATATTTATAAGGCAACTGATTGCCTAGTTTATAAAGCGAGAAAGCTAAGACTAATAAAGAAGGTAGTAAAGTAAGAGATCCCGCACTAAAATATCTATTAGAGCTTCTATTATAATAACTAGTGTACGACACACTATTCCGCTAAGGCAGGCAAAGGCTACTTTCCTACGCAGAGAAAAGATAGGCAGTTAAAAAACTAGAATGCCATTAGGGACAGGGTCACGCTAGCAAAGGCAGTCCTAAAACGACCCTTAAAGAAGTACGCGAACTAGAAGCGTAAGATTTGCAGCTATAGGTTATAGTACTAGTAGATAGATATAAGGTGTTAGCGCTTATTAATAGTAAGGCCGCACGTACTGTTATCTCACCCTAAATAGTAGAGAAGAATAGTATACCCTATTAGGCTAAGAAGGTGCTAATGCGAGTGGTATTAGCCGACGACAGTCTCACGATATATAGGAATAGCTAGATCTAACTTAAGACTAAGGTAGTAACGTTACGCCTGGCTAGTTAAGAAAGCTATAAAAAGATTAGCATTATAGATCTTAGAGACACTAAGATAATAATTAGCTATAATTAGTTATTAAAGCATAACCCTGCTATCGATTAGTAAAAGAAGATATTGCTTAGCTAAGAACCTATATATAAGATTGCTAGAGCTAGATAAAAAGAGATGCGCCCGATTATCTAGAGCTTAACCTAGGAAGAGAGGATAGGCCAGATCTTACCGCATAAGATCGCGAGAATCTATGCGAAGGACCCTTAGAAAGTAGGAGTTATTTAGATATAGCAGATCGCGACTAAGAAGGAAGGACCGGTACTACAGGTTACGCCTACGAAGAACGAACCACTATTAGCGATTCCAGCAGAATACTAAATATAAGAGTTTAAGGAACTATTTAAGGAAAACAAAGTAACAGACTTAGCAGAATATTAGAATTAGGATTATGAGATTATTCTAGAGGAAGGAGTGAAGTTAAGCCTAGAAGGAATATACCCTATAGCGCCTGAGTATAATGCTAAGCTGCGGGATTACCTCTAGAAGAACTTAAAAAGGGGATTTATCAGACCAGAATCAGGCCTGATAGCCTCATCTATATTATTTATAAAGAAGCCTAATAGGAAGTAGCGACTATATATTAACTTTAGACGGTTAAACAGCGTTACTTAGAAGAACTAATATCCCTTACTACTAATTTTAGAGCTTATAGATCAACTTTAAGGAGCTAAGTGGTTCACGAAGTTCGACGTTCGGGAAGAATTTTACTAAATCAGAATTAAGACAGGTTATAAGTGGATAACAGCGTTTAAGATAAAGTATAGACTTTTTAAGTATATAGTTATACTGTTTAGATTAACGAATACGCTAGTAACCTTTTAATTAGTTATTAATAACGCACTCCACGAGTACCTCAGAATCTTTATTACCGCGTATCTGGACAATATACTAGTGTACTCCAGCGGCACACGCGAAGAATATGTTAAGCATATTAAGAAGGTTTTACGAAAGCTTAAGAAATATAAGCTATACCTTTAACTAGGGAAATATAAGTTCTATACTTAGGAAACGTAATTTCTCAGATTTATTATCTTAACTAAAGGCGTAAAGATAAACCTAAAAAAGATACAGACTATATAGAAATAGCTAAAACCTAATATAGTTAAGGATATTTAATCCTTTTTAGGATTTATAAACTATTATTAAAAGTTTATTGAGAATTACTTAAAGATTATTACACCTCTAATAGAGATTAGGAAGAAGGAAATAGGTTTTAAGTAAGAATAAGAATATTAGAAAGCTTTTAAGAAGCTTAGGAAGAAATTCCTAGAGGCTCCGGTACTAGAAATATACAGCCCTTAACGACTAACTAGAGTCAAGACTAATACGTCTGACTATGCACTTAGAGCTGTACTATTACAGCAGTGCTTAGATAGAAAATAGAGACTAGTATTCTACTATTCACGGAAGTTCTTAGAAGCAGAACTAAACTATGATGTTCACGATAAGGAACTACTTAGAGTAGTTAATGCCTTTAAATAATAAAAGATATACCTATTAGGACTCCCTAATATAATTAAGGTTTTTACTAATTACTAGAACCTAACGAGTTTCATAACGACTAAGAAACTTAACTAATAATAAGTGCGATAGATAGAGACGCTAGCCTAGTTCAACTTTAAGATTACGTACCGCGCAGAAACGCTTAACAGAGCAGCAGACGCTTTAAGTAGAAGGTCTAATTTGCGCGAAGAGGGTTATAAGGAACTATATAATGCCTTACTTAAGATAATACCTAATAGCAGTCTAAAGTATAACTAGCTAGAACTAGCTAAGACAGCTAAGGTGGCTAAGCAGGTGGAAACCCTGACATAAGAGTGGCAGAGGAAAGCAACATTATAGCAGACGGAACTAGAATATCTGCCAGAAGTAACGAACGATAGAAGGGAACTTAAAGCTCTAAGGGAAGGCATACGAATATATATACTACCTTATATAAGAACTAAACTTATTAAATCTCTATATAAGTCCCTAGAATATAGATATACAGCGGCAGAAGAAATAGTTAGACAACTAAAAAGGGTGTTCGAAATGCCACGTATACGTGCGAAGGTGCAGGAAATACTAGGTAACTATTTAGTATATTACTAGAATAAGCCTAAGAGATATAAGCCCTATAGCCTATTATAACCCTTATAGCCACCGTCTAGACTATAGATAAGCGTAATAATAGACTTTATAGTAAAGCTCCTAAGATCGTTAGAACCAGAATTAGCTCGATTTTACGACATAATTCTAGTAATTATAGACTAATTAACTAAGGCAGTAAAGTTTGTGCCTACGGAAGAAACTATTATGGTAGACGAATGTGCGTACGAAGTCACCAAAACACTAGTGTTAGAGTATAGGATATCTAAAGAGTTTATTACTAATCGTAATAAACTATTTATATTTAAATACTAGAATACATTTCTAGCGAAGTTAGGTATTAAGAAGAAGCTTTTAATAAGCTTTTACCCAGAAATAGACGGCCAGACAGAACGAACGAATTAGACATTAGAATAGTACCTATAGATATACGCTAATAAGTTATAAGATAACAAGGTAGAGTTACTACTAATAGCGTAATTAGCCTATAATAGTACGAAATCTATAACGACGAAGCATTCGCCACACTATACGAACTACGGATATAAGCTGGTTGCTTATTAAGATCCGAAGAATATTAAGAGTATCGCGGTAGGAGCGGACGATAAAGCGAAGCTTATACGAGAATTATATAAAGAATTAAGTAAGAATATAGCTTAAAGAAACCTCACGACGTCTAAAGCAGCGAATAAATAAAGAATTAAGGGACTAACCTTTAATAAAGAGGATAAAGTTTTCTTATTATAATAAAACCTGAAAACTAAGCGACTATACAGAAAATTAGATAACCTCTAAGTTGGACCGTTCAAAATCCTAGAGGAAATAGGAAAAGTAAACTATAAACTAAAACTCCTATAAGGCATATAAATCCACCCAGTCTTTTATAAGAAACTGCTAGAACCAGCACCTCTAGATACCGAGCTAGCAACGAATATAGAGCTTAAAGATAACAAGTACAAGATTAAGGAAATTAAGGACCTGCGGAAAATCGGTAGTTAGTAGAAGTACTTAGTTAAGTAGTGAGGATAGCCTAAGAGCTATAACACTTAGAAACCTAAAGGAAACCTAATGAACTATAAGTTACTAGTACGTGAATACCACTAGAAGAACCTAGAGAAGCGAGGGGAAGCCCCTCGAAGAGAAAGGAATAATTAAAAAAAGGATTAAAAGAGTTAGCCTATAACTAGCCTAGATTAGCCGATAGTTCGGATAGCGGTGGTTTGATAACAGAAAGGCCCATATCTAGAGCAGAGTTCCCCTCAGCCTACACTTTTGCCTAATTCTAAAGGTTTAAGATAGTAAGATCCTAATTAGTAAATTCTTACTCTTATGCCTTAGTCTCTAGAAGTTCACGACGAAGTTAAGAAGTTTCTATAGCAGTATAAGAGGCTTCAGCAGCGGCTAGAGCTTAACGCTCCTTAGCGCGCGCAACCTCTAACCGTTTCTTACGCTTCTTAGCCTAGACCTTCTCCCACTCCTCCTTAGAAATAAAAAGACTGCATACAGCAGTAATAGAAATATAACTAGAGCAACGCCTAGTAGCGGTATCTATAAAATAATAAAGGTTCTTCTCTTTACAGCGCTTATAATAAAAAGTTATTTCGTTCCCCTACTCTTTTATATAGTTAGCACGAGCGCGACGCTCAGAAGTTAAACCTTAGGCATAGATATAGCGAGAAGATTAGACCTTAAGTATAGTTAGAAAGGCTACGAGGCAGAGATAGCTATAACGAATAGACAGACTCTAACCTTATATGTAGCTAGCGTCTTAACACGCGGCACGGGAAAATGATATTCTAGGGTATTAAGATAATAGCCCTAAGAGGGGAGGTAATGTTATAAGTAATAAGAAGGATTCTCTCCTTAATAAATAACGAGTTAGCTGAAGGCCTATAGACGTCCACGTTAGAAGGTAATAATTATCGCGGGGCGAGGATTACGTAATTAATATTACGCTAAGACGACTATTAGGCGCTAGTCTGTAATAGTAATAATTCTGTAATAGCAGCCGTCAGAAATATCAGGCTAAGAGGAAGGAAGTCGTGATGGCAGTGATGGCAAGACTGGAAGTAATAAGGATATAAGGATGGATAGATTTTATTCTTACTCTTATTATAGTTAACTTAAATTATACTTTCTTACTAGTATTATTTACTTTATAAGATAGCTATATATTAGTCTATTAAATAGATTAGCGTTGTTAAACTCCTGGTTATATCCATAACTCTTTTCCACTACGAATCGCCAGACAACTCTCACGGAGCTAGTCGTTATTCCTACTCGCCCTAACCCGGATCGAGCCAGAGAAGTATTAGCACCCAACCCCGTGAAACATTAGTATTAAGCTATAATGAATAACTATAGTAACTTACTACTTCTTTTCTTCTTGAAGCGTCTAGTAGTAAGCAGCTCTTCTTATACTTATATTACCTTCTTCTTTATCTTATTAGGGAGATTCTCATAAGTATCTAAGCTCTTAAATTTTTTAAGAAGATAGCTTTTAGCGCCTTAGTCTATAGCCTATATAGACTTAATAGCTTTACGCTCTTAACTTAGTAAAGCTATATAATCCCTCTAAGTAACTGCTTAGCTAATATTACTTAACTAGCCCTTATAAGGCACCTTAAGATTAGTAGGTTATTCTGATCTAGCTCTTTCTAAACTACGCTATAAAAGAATATTATTAATTTTATCTTACTTATCTTTAAAACCCTACTCTAATCAGCTTTTACTATAATAAAGAACTAATATAATTACTTTAGTTATATCTTTCTATTTATTAAGTGTAAAGCCTTAGGGCACCTTTATTTCTGTATCTAGAGTAAGGCCTTTAGAAATATAACTTTTTTCTTACTTATTTTACGTAGTCTATATAGTTAGCTATAATAAAGGTATATAATAATTTCTTATAGTTATAGTTAGTATTAATAGTAGTAGTAGTAACTAGAGATTAAAAATAATCTACTTAAAATAATATAATTACCTAGATATAGTCTATATATTCAAATAAGAGCGGTCTTAGTGTTACACGGGGTATGGGTCTATACTTCTCTATCCTGGTCCGTACTAAGGCAGGCGAGTATTACGTTAGTGTTCCGTGAGGCTTGTCTGGCGAT
>JALPSE010000609.1:653-11236 GCA_030558545.1 Bipolaris gigantea | reverse complement strand
ATGGATGGATGGATGGATGGATGGATGGATGGATGGATGGATGGATGGATGGATGGATGGGGGGGCTGAATGGACAGGGGGCTGCTGGACTGGATGCACAATCTGGGTCGAACGAGGACAGGCACAGCGTGCCACTAAGCCGCTTGGGGACAGGCTGGGCAGGCCTACCAGAAGGACCCAACACGCTGTGCCACCATTGTTGCTACTGCCCTTGGCACAGTCTCCAGTGAACATGTCGTCTGTCCGCGCATAGGGCTGCATGCTATGATGGCGGCCTATGCACCACGGGTCCGTTGTCCAGCAGCTACCAAAGCCATTCGACAGCGGCTGTGTGCTTCCACGGCCCTTGTATCAGCTTTCTTACACAGTTGCAACACAAACGTACGCTCTTGGCTATGCCCGATACGACTCCTGCATATCCACTACGCTGCGAGCTAGTGATTCGACGCACCCTCTCCACATGCAGATGCAGACCCTTCACCGGTACAGGTCCTCTGGACCCGCTCTGCACCAGGGACAAGGAAGAGAATCCTGCAGTAGCAGCTGGCTGGGAACGAGCAAAAAGAGTTGCATCCTTTCGTAACAAAGTCCCATCAAGCCCACAGCTGCTTATCCGCCTAGTCGGAGTCGCAGTCGCTCCGCCTGCTTCACACCCCAAGCTACTTGCAGCAACACGGCCGAGAGGATCACTAGCAACCGAGGCTTTTTTCCTCGACTTCTTTGATAATGCATGATTCACACCATACCACTGATCAGCAGGCATAGTCTGTAGTCGAAACCCGCTCAAGTGCGAGCGCCTTTTCGAAGCAACGTCGACGGGCCTCCTTCCCGGCTGTGTGGTAGCGGGAAAAGGAAAGAAAAATTCCCACAAAGTCTAGGGAAACGGAGGATGTGAGCAAAAGCAATCTCCGTTCGCCTCCGCACCACCAACCACCAACACGACACAGCAACATGGTCGCGAGCTCCGGAATTTGAAGGATCACAGGTGACTGTGGAGTCGACCCGACAGCGTCTGTGTGTTTGCCGACCAAAGAGAGCGTGGAGAGGAGCGACAGAGTGGGCGAAAATAGCTGCTCTACCTTGTCCTTACTGCTAGCTCTCTTTTTGCAATAACCGAGGGCCCGGGAACCTTGTGCCTAACTATTCCGTCCCTTTCATGAGCCAGTCACGACAAAACCGAAGGGCCTGGGCGCCAGTTGTGCAATCTTGTCCAATTGCCACTGTTTTCTGTCGCAAGCAAGGCTACTCCCCTTCTGTATAGCATGTAATACCGGTTTCGCCCTACGATACCACATTAAGATTACACCTGGAGCAGAGCCGAGGTAATAGCGCCTTGCTGCATCTTCCGTAACATCATACGCAGGCACCGGTGGCGGCCATGCTGGTGCTGATGCTTACGACGACGACGATGATGATGATGATGATGGTGATTAAAACAGCCTAAACGTCAGTGCTTCCACTTTGCAAATCCTATGCCATATCCTGCCCACCGCCCGTTTGGCAACGAGTCGGCCCGTGACCCGCACGCCTTGTGTTACAGATGGACAGATGGATATGTGTACATACTTCATACGTGCACACGTATACCCATACATTGGATCGATTGGCGGAAAAGGAAGGACGTCAGCCATACATCTAGCCAAGTCCATGTGACGAACCAAGTCACGTCTAGATTCGACTATGCATCCGACTTCATGGTCGCTAGACAAATGCCAATCGTTAGTGTGTGTCGTCGCAGCTCGGATGCTCATCGGCTGTTAGGCTATTAGAAGAAACGTGCTACGGCTCTGATGAAAAAAAAAACGCATCCGAAACCGAAGCTACCAACGACCCAATCTGGCACGGATATGCCTTGTTCTGGTAAGATAGAAAAAAGTGGGCGCCGTGAAAGTAAGCTCTGTTCGAAACGTGTTTGGCATGTATAATACGGAGGTACACAGCTTGGGACCCTTGGAAATCAGCTTATTGGAACTTTGACATCAGACTGCGCACTGACCTGCCGTCTATCCATCCAACCAAACCATGGAAAGTAACGTATCATTCCCTTGCAGGAAACCATGGCAAAAGTGAGAAAAAAACCATGGCCTCGTTCATCTGCCGAGGTAGTCTAGCGGTGAGGTAGCGTTAACTTGTATTTGGGGATCTCTGATTGTATGCGCATGCTACAAGCGTCATACACGAGCCCCCCAACCCTGCCGGCCCAGATGGCGGCGGTCTAATTCGTGCTATTTATACAAAATTCGATAGAATGAAAATGCGTATCCGAAATGTCTGATGAGAGCGCTAAACGCGAAAAAAGAAATCAAAAGACTGGCCTTATCAAGCAAATGCTGGATAACGGTGAACAAGAAAACAAATCAACAGTCTATCAAGAGCTGCAATGCACCCGCGCAAACTGTTGCTGAGCCGTTGAAGAAAGCAGAACAACTGGATCGTGTGGGACCCAATCATGCAATCGCGCCTTGTGATCCCTTGAATAGCCTGCTCTTGTACCAATAAAAGACACGCAGTAGCAAAACTGATCAAGTCTTACGCATCCATTCAGTCCTGAGAAACGGGTCTGAAATATGCGTCTTGTATGTACGTGTGAGTCTTGAACTCATGGTGGCTTTATTGTGATGAATCTTGCCCAAAATAGTGAGAGCCTCCCCGGAGGTGCAAAAGTGCTTCAAGATGCCGAATAGAACTGCGGTAAGCCTGGTTGGCCAAATCCAACCGGGGGTATTGCCTCTTCTTGTACACGATCCAAGTGTCCCGGCTCTGCAAACCAATGCGCACTCATCGATCGCGCAGACGAATGTATCGGCGCGCCATGGCTTGGCATCGTGTCGTATGAAGTCCATGTTGGCGGGTAGTAGGAATGATTTGAGGCCACAGGCGCAGAAAGGGGCGTGGGACCCGAACTGCTCAGTGTGGTCGCATGTATAGTAGAGTGGCTTGTGTCTATTGTTGCAGGAAAAGGATATGGAGAGGTTCGTTTGTAATTATCGTTTTGAATGCCCAGCCCCTGGCCAGGATACTGCTGTGGAAGACCCTCAATGTTCCCGTAAGACATTGAGCGAGCCGGTGGTTGGAATGAAGGCTGTTGCCCCCAGTGTCCATCTTGAGGACCGTAGGACATGGTGGAGCTTGTGCTCATGGCAGCTGGAGTATGTCCACCTGAAACGTTGGATTCACTTCCGTATGCAGAGTTTACTGTCGAAGGCGAATGTCGCCACGACGGACTTTCGGCTACGGTAGAAGACGGCAAGAAGTTGTTGGCCGGCGGCCACTGAGTATCTATGGGGTGCGGGTAAGGATAAGAAGGCTGTTGCACGGCTACTGCAGTCGTTAGTGTGTCGTAGAGAGGAGCTGTCGTGTGATACTTACAACCATTGGAGCCGGGTGCGTGATGTGGATCGTTCTCGAGTTCCATGGAGTAGCTATAGCCCAGCGGTTGCGCCGCTGAAGGTGGCCCTGAGAAAGACGTCCTAAAGTCGCCTATTGCATCTCCAGAGGCGGAAAGAGGGTGCCTGGGTGAGGTGGAGACCGGTGTGGCTGGCTGCACTGCGCTGTTTGATTTGGACGAGATGGATTGCGACTGTGGCATGTCGGCGTTATGCTCGACTGGATAGAAGTTGCATTCCTTCTTCAGTCGAATGCAGTTTGAGCAGCGGCCATGACGATCATCTGGTGCCAACAGGCATCGAATCTTGCGCCTTCTGCAATGTCCTGTTTGACCACTAGTCAGTTATCATGACCTCGTTAGCGACAAGAAGCCTCATGGACTCACCACATGCAACCGAAGTTCGGTGATAGCCCAGCTTGTTGCGTGGTTTGTTGCTTGTTGGCGACAGGTCGCCGGGAGTGGCAAGGGCTAGGTGACGCATGTGTGGAGTCGAGGTGGACTTGCGAAGCTCTCCAGAAGCCTTGGTTTTGGGAGAGCGTCTTTTCTTGCTCGCGTTGGTGTGAGGTTGAGCAGTAGGTTCCTGGCTAGTCAGGCTACCTTGGAAGGGCTCGGTTCGTTCTGTGGGGCTTGGTGTGGTGGTGGTGGTGGTGGTGGTCTCGGCGGCATGGGAGTGATGAAATCCAGGAGTTTGGTCCGAGGGGTTGAAGGGCATGGCGTCTTCAACAGGTTGTAACAGCAACGAGTGTTCGAGTCGAGATACCGTTTTCTTCGCGCGGCGTTCTGTAACTACAGCCATGTGTAATATTGTCGCAAGACCCGAGTGTCAGTGCCCAAAACCTGGTGGCGCATTGAAGGACCTAGTGATATAAGCATCAAATGTTTAAAGTTCAGCGAGGGACCCACAGCAGGAGATTGTCGGAAAGGGAGCTAAACGGCGATACATACCTTGAAGGTAGGGCAAAGCGACTTCTCAAACGTTGGAGCCGGCACTACGATCTGGTCTGCGGGAGTAGTTGGCGGGACACTTGCTGATCTACCGAACCATGGGAATCCTGATCTAATCAATACTTTCGTAAACGCACTGACAGGCCGGGGCCGAGAACGAGGAACAGTCAAGGGCCTGGGCGAATAAAACGACGTGGTAGGAAAGTGAGGATCAAGCAGTTGCGCACTGACACTAATAAGTAACGGGTAGTTTGGCAGTTGTTCGTTTGTGCAAGCAAGCTGTGCCTTAGCGGGGGGGTATTGAAATGTTCAGAGTAGAGAGAGCGCCAAAAGCAATGGCTGCATACGACCAAGGACGAGTAGAGTCGGCATATAGAAATTTAGACGACGCTGTTTGGTTGAATGCGTGGATGATTAAAAGTGGCGAGGTATGTCGACGACGCTACTACGCGACAGGACAGCTGCGTTAGGGCGCCTTTTTTTGCACCAAAGGATTTCACAGGGTTCAACAGCCCTCCTTCCTCACAAGCACAAGATCATCTTTGCGAGGCCAGGTTGCTGTTGGTGGGCCTGCATAAGCCAAGTGATGTGCGGGTATGGATGGAAGGGTGTGAAGACGGACGAGGACTAGAGTCCAAGCGTCATGACCTGTTGGCTCGCGGACCCCTCTGGACTTGTGTGTGTGTATGTGTGGTGGTGCTTCGGACACTCTGCCTGTCATGTCTCGACGGTGTGATGCGATGACAGCCAGCGGTGGTCGCCTAGCGTCAGCGGCGGCGTGATCCACTTGTATTTGCGACGCTTGGAGGGGGTGCTCAAGCCACGATAATTTCCTAGCTCGGTCTAGTGGAGCAAACTATACGATAATGTGTCGTTGGGTCCGATGCTATATAAGGGCCGTATTCATGGCGGCGCACTGCAGGAGCCGTCAATCCGTCAAGCATATGGACAGGCTACGTGAGGTTAATTTAGAAAGGTTCTGTGCACGCGAACGTTGAAGGGGTGGGCAAGTGCGAGTGGGTGGTGGTTGGGCTGGCTAGGGTGGGCTGGGGTTGAGCAGTGGTGTCGGGCATCTCAGATGACGAGGACGAGAGAAGGACTCAGAGCCGAATGGAGGCAGGGCCGACATGCCTTGTGCCCACACGAGAGGGACAGAGTGAGAGGGAGCTGACGCAGGCTCCAGGGCCCGGAGAGTTTGGTTTGGGCAAATGAGAGCATGTGTGGCACTGGCAAGAGGGCAGTGACGTGACATGCCCGCTGCGATGATCCCCCGACACTGGCTGGAGGTGTCGAGGCGCTGCAAGGTGCGTGGTCGCAGGCACAGGGATAAGGCCGACGTGAACTGCTGGCGGCGTCATGGTATGCTAGCGTCTGCGACAAATTGGCTGCGACAGCGCGTCCTTCTCCACATTGTTCATCTCGCTAGCAGGCCCTGGCGAAGCTCGAGTCTTGTCCAGTCGCGTCATGGTGATTAAGGACAGCCAGCGTTTCCACAGCCGGGTTGCACAAGGGTTGGTCCGGGGTGTGGATGTCACTGGCCAAGCCTCGCAGGTGGATAGCAGTACGTAGTGAGGGCCAGTGGCCGATTAATGCGCGCGAAGCCTGACCCGGCGCTGTGGCCATGGTCTTGATGCATGACCTGCACTCCAATAGCCCGGACGGTAGTCCAAGCCTGGCGATTGCACGTGGGAGTCGCGATCTGATACAAAATCCTTTCGGTCCTTCTGAGGCGTCTCGATTTTTCCCTCGCCATCTGTGCGGCATCTATTGTACCGCCACCGGGTGGGGGGCAAGGGTGGTGGTTGGTGAGGCGCGGAGGGTGTCGCCTGGACAGCCTGTCTGCTGGCGGCCTCGGAGGTTGTGGGATATCGAGCAGCTGGGAGCAGCCACGGGCGACGTCGGCGAGCGCCCTGTCCATGTCATGTCGCGTGTTCATGACGGCGGACCGAGGGCATTGGGTGCTCGCTCGAAGCTTTTTTTTTTCTCCTTGCCTTCCTTTGGACCAGGTCTCTGGTATTGCCGTGCTCTAGCTCGGGCATTGGCCTGGGCAGCTGCAAAGATACAGCAGGGCACTAGTGCGGCCATTGTGTGCATTTTGCATTTTGCATTTTGGCTAAATGGTTGTGTACATGGTTGTATCTGAAACGCTCCGGACTTCAACCGATCGATGGAGAGTCGTGGAAGTCGAGGGTGCACGATCAGTAGGCTGGTGTGGGCGGGCACTCGCAGGCGAGAGGCGAGGCGCTGTGGTCCCGCTGGTGAACGGGCTAGTGCAGTTGGTGTTGGCCGTGTGCGTGGTGATGCCTTCCCCCCTGACCGCTCGCTTAGTCGCGACTTCCGTGCCTTGGGGGTTCGCGACGCGTGCCTGCCAGTTGCAGTAGCCGCGAAGAGCCCATGGCAGGAGCGACCACATCTCACGCCGCCACACTCTATTTGCCTGCTCATTATGTCTGCTGCGCCAGTGCCCCCCGACTGATTGGCTGCGGCGTACGTGTCGCCGTCGGCAGCCGTTGCTGCTGCTTTGCATTTGCAACTGTGTGCACCGGCGCACTGTTCGCAGGCGCTTGTGGGGGCGCCACGGCCACGGCCACTGCCACGTTCCTTACCCCTCCATCCGTCTATCCTACACCTACATAGTTTGTAAAGTGTCCTTTTTCTACACCACAAGCTACGACGCCTGATTGCTCGCCTCTGCTGACTCTCCACATTTAGCATACTACCACGACCATTGCTGCACCGAGCGCCGTCTGGCATCTGCCAGCCCAGCCGTCGTACCCTCTCTCACACCAGCGTCACATCCTCGCCTAATCCTCCACTATGCCCCACGCTGCATCTCGCCTCAACACCTCCTCCTCCTCCTCCCTCGGCCCCACGATATGCCTCGGTGGCAGGCCAAAAAGAGCACTGCTGCCCGGTGCTTCAACAAGTTGCCACGTGCCACCCTCCCCGTTTCTCGCTCTGCAAGCAACCCCAAACTCCCTTCAGCCCTTGACCCTGCTCTGCATTTTACGACCAAGCCGATCCCTAGAGTTCGTCATCTACAGACAATCATCGCGCCAGCCCTGCGGCCATGACCCCAAGTTTGACGGCGTAATATCTATACTCGCCTCCACGTTTTACTACCTCCGTGTCTCTTTGCTTGTGCTTCGCTTATACCATCCTGCATCGCATACACTATCCTGTCTCGCGCAACATCGCCCAAACCCCAGCAGCGCTCTGTATGACAAAGACCCGGTTTCAGGCACACATCCCCTACATTGGTCCGTCCTGGTACGTATTTATCTACATACATGAACGCAAAGAGCCCGGTAAGCCTGTTATATTCAGGCTCAATCATACGGCGCTTCCCCTGAAACTCTGACAACTCTCGGCATCCTCCATCCTCCCTCCTCCATCCTCCGGCTACCGGTGTGGCGACATGTCTGGCAGTTCATCGTTGCTTGCGGTATATCTAAAGTAATCACCAGACCGGTGTCTGTCGCCCGGAAACGCTTGGGCCAAACATCCCCAAAGACAGTCAAACCTTGAAACATGTACTATCGATACGATACGTGCCCCCAATCAGTCGTAACTGTACCTCGCTTGCAAAGCTCATGTTTGGTTTTGCGTAAAACGCTCATCAGCCGTGACGACTACGAACGAACTTGCACCCCATACTTGTCGAGTCGCGAAATGACTGCTTTGCATCATTGCTTCTCAATGCGCTAATCCGCATATATCGAGTATCCGCCCACACACATATATACGACAGAGTGGCTTACGTGTCTTGGCTCCGCCTATAGCTGAAACTCTGGCTTGGAAACATGTGCCACTCTGTCAGGCATACGCTCATTCCAGGACTCTGGAGATTAGCATTCCGCCGGATAGTGTCCGCTTGACCAGAACCCAATCGCTGATCTTCAGGAGTCAGTGGCCAAAGTACTGCCTAATCCCAATCGTTCTCATATTCGTTATCCTCCGTCTAAGCGCGCTTCTAAGCTGACCGTTTGCCCAACGTTCGCCCTCGACTAACCGCCATACGCCCTGCACATTGTCACGTGTCCTATGTAACCATCTATTTTATATCTGTACTTAAGTACATACTGGCATATACATGCTCATATAACTATATATTCACATACAGTCAACGGAGCCTTGCCCGTGTATCCACCTCCAATGGCACCTTGGTCCAAAGCCCCACCGTGGCTTGCGTTACAAATAAAGTTGGGTCATCTTGGACAGCAGTTACGTACTCTAATGCATGCGGGGAGGGGGGCGGATCCAGGTATGCTAAACCGGAAAGGAGAAATGTCCAAGCAGCCTCACCTGTTCCTACATACAGAGTACAAGCCGTCGTTGAGCTATGACTCTTCGGCACTTTACTCGACTCCGTGCCATTGATGGAGATTTTCGCTTTTGGTTATGCACCGCTGTACAATGACATGCAATGACATCGCCTTTTCGCACCGGCGACAACACCAAAGCACCTTAGCTTGTACGTTGCCTTCTCCGTGGAATCAGGGTCTGCGATAGCCATCCTGCAATTCCTTTTTGTTCCAAGTGTACATATGCACATCTTAAGCTGACTCGGCGCATGGTACCTTGAACCCTAACTCGCCGGCCGGTCAGGGGTCTCAACGAACAATATCAGAAGCATATGCTTGCTTACGGCACTGCCCTACCACCGTACGCTATAACTCTTCTTTGTTCTTACTATAACAAGATGCATCGCTTGCGACCAGTTCTTCAGGCCGGGAAATTATTCCGACCTACCGGTAGAACCTCCGATCCGGGCCCGGGACCTGAGCTGAGGTCGCTGTTGCGCCCAGGTCCCAGAAGTCGCTCTTATTGCTGTAATTGGCATAGCTCATCCACACAGCTAGCCCAGTGTCTATGTCGTCGACGTGGGTGTCTTACAGGCCCCACAGCACCATCATTCCTACTCGGAGTACTGTTTCCCATCTCCGTTCTCCAATGGCTATGGTCGACATTCCAATCTGCCCGTCACATCAACAAGCCGGAAACTTTCGCCACGGCAACAAAGTAGAATTGAAAATATCACAGTACTGTTTTCGGAATACACTGCTTCCTCTACGCCGGTCAAGGAATTTCGCGAACACTAGTAGTGCGATTGCTATCGTAACCACCGATCTACAATAAACAAGGAAATAAGATGCGGGGTTTCACTAGTTTGTAGTCGGTCACATCCCTTTGGCTTGGCGTCTTGATCAGCAGAACCGCTCATCGCCGGCTCTTTAATACCGGGCGCGTTGATCCCTATGACCGCTCGTTTCTAAAATGCATAGCGAGTCAAAAAGGAAATACATCCGTCCTGCGACAGGAGGCTGCCGGTGTACTTCCTTAGGCCAAGGAAGAAGACAAGATACGTGCATAAAATAAGATTCAATAAAACGTTGTCAGACAACCTCTACAGAGGAAGCAGAAGTGGCATTCCCAACATTGCCGATCGCCCCAAGAGTATCTGCACATGGAGTGTTTGGCTAATACTTAGAGCGAGTCCGCAAGGGCAGGGGGAACCCTTCGCATAACAAGGTTAATGCAGGGCCACGACGACTCCAACGACGCCGACGGCTGCGATAGAAAAGACAGCCAAGCAGAATCTTAGTGTGTGCATGTCGGTACAAGACGGTACTACTAGCAACTTGCGACAGGGCCCCACAAGCGCATCCCAACTCCAAACGTGCAAGGACGCAGAATAAGCATAAGGGAAGAGGGCGTGGAGGGGGGCTAAAGAAAATGTCCGAAAACGAATGGGCGGTCGGCAAAGGAATGGAGTGGGGGTTGGAAGTGCGTTCGCACACCGAGATCACGCAACCTTCGTAAGTTGCTGAGGTAAGTATGACCAAGCAACCGTTGTTGCCCTTTTGTTTCCAATACACTGGTGACATGTGGATAGCTCTTGTATCCCTTACTTGGAATGACATTTTGGTATTTGACCGCCGGTGAATGAGAGCGGTAGTATAACAGCGAGATGCACAATGTGGCTCTGTGACTCTCTGCGTCGGTGGAGCACAGCAGTAGTCATCATACCAATACCACGCGAATACGGTCGTAGTATGACGCCGATATGTGGCTTTTAAAAAAAAAGAGCGTACGGACGGGCGCACGTGTGTTCAATTTGCAAGGTGAAAATGAGATCGTGCGCAAGGCAAGAAGAAACGGCACTTGTCGCCCTGCCAACCTTTCCCAGTGCTACGATGCAGTTTTTGGTCTGGCGATAAGAAAACTTGGTCTACTGGAAAGAGCGAAC
>JALPSE010000608.1:0-11377 GCA_030558545.1 Bipolaris gigantea | reverse complement strand
GGGAAGGCGCGGAACGGGGGAACGAGGGAACGGGGGAGGGCGGGAGGCCGTGAGCTTCGACGAGGGGCTGCCCACTTGAAACTTTTGTGCCGCGGGGGAAGTTGGCGAGGCGCCTCCGCTGTCGGACGGGGCGACCTAGGGTCTGGGACCAAAATTAGCAATGGGCGATGTTTGGATGGGAAGGGGGAAGGGGGAGGGAATGGGGAAGGGGGAGTGGGTGGAGGCGAGGGAGCCAGCCATGTCTTGGCGGTGGGGGATTGGAGTCGAGGCACGTACGTAGAGAGTGGTGTAGGACTCGGTCGGATGCCCTCGACGGGTGGACCTAGGTAACGAAGCAAACGGCGGGGGGGGCGGACAGACAGATAATATGCAGCGGCACAGGGGGTGCAGCGGACTGGCGGCAGATGGTAGCACAGAGGCAGCAAGCCAAGCGGCGTGTTCCAGACGTGGGCCAAAGAGAGGTGCAGCAGCAAGTGCAGCGGGCGTCCGGGACAGCGAGATGGTGGCCAGGGAAAAAAAAAGGACGACCCGAGACGGGCGCACTGGCCAGACAGGCAAACAGGCAGATAGGCAGATAGGCAAACAAGCAGCTGAGGGCCAAAGCAAAAAATGAAGGGCAGCGCTGATTTGCGCAGGGGAATCGAACAACAGAGTGGGGAGAGGAAGGTGGATGGACAGGCAGGTGAGGAGGAGGGGATTAGATGGCGTCCCAATGTGGAATGCCGTCCTGTCGCGGCGGCGGGAGAGGTGGAGGGGCTAGCAGGACTTAGTCTGGCGATGGGGGTTTGGTCGTGTGGGACGGGAGTGGCAGCGTCGAGGATGGGAGGGACAGGACAGGACAGGATAGGACAGGATAGGACGTGGAGAGGAGCAGGAGCAGGAACAGGAACAGGAACAGGAGCAGGGTGAGGGCTTGGTGATGAAGGGCGCGGGGAGGGCGGATGAGAGCACCCACGGTACGGGCGGTGGATGGGCAGGCAGCGCAGGCAGCGCAGGCAGCGCAGGCAGCCCAAATGCAGGTGGAAAGGGCATCAAAAGCTGCTCGACACACTGACGGGGCTGGCGTGGCAATGGAACCCCTGCAGGCTGTGATTGGATGCCAGCAAGATGGCGCTAGTGAATGTGCCTCTGTGGCATCCCTGCCTTGAGTCGGACAGACGACGACCGCCTCTGCTGGCTCGCCCTCGCCCTCGCCCTCGACAAGACGCCGACTCTCTCGCTGTGTCTGTGTGTGTGTCTCTCTCTCCCTCTCTCTCCATGGCCCATGACGTTGTGACAAGGACGACAGCCGGCCCTTGCGGCGGTGCGGCCTTGGCGGGCATCTGGCGCATGAGGCTGCTGGTCACTCGGGCCACCATGCGACGAGCCCTGTCGCCATATCGCTGCACGGCCAGAGCCTTTTTGTTGTTGTTGTTGTTGTTGTTATTGTTGCGGTTGCTGTGAGCGGCACGCCCGTTGGCTGGGTGTCACACGGCGCGTCACATGAGCAGTGCCCGCGGTGGTGTATATGTATGTATGCATGTATGTATGTCTCTCCAGACAGACAGGCGCACATGCATGCTCGCACCCCTCGTGTGTAGGCAGGCAGTAGACGCGTCCATGTGTGCAGACTCGCTGCATCTGCGTCTCCGCTGAGCGCACACCCAGCACACGCCCTCGTGCTCGTGCCGGCCAGGGTGAGGGTGCCTGCGAGCCGATTGGATAGTCCGCCCGTCTGCGACCGACGAGACGCATGCCTGCACGCGGCCATGGCCTGCCTCTCCCTCTGTCCCCGGCCAGCGGCCAGCGGCTCAAGCCACGTTTTGTGAGGCTGACGTCTTGTCTGCATTTGCACCGTGATTGCCATGCCCACCCCCACCTGCCCTTTACGTGCCAGCTGCTCGGCCCTGCAGACCCCTCAACACCAAGCCCTCTCCGTCTCGACATTCCTATCCAGCACTACCAGCACTACCAGCACTACCAGCACTACCAGCACCCGCCCTGCTCACCCTCACCACGCTCTCTCGCTATTGCCCGGCTGCCCTGTCCAGCGCCAATGGCCGTGCCGCCTGGGTGCACACCACCGGCCTACTGCAACGCCCAACCGCTTCCTCCACGGCTTGCCTCGGCTTGCCCTGCCCCTCACCGCCCTGCACGGCCGGGTAGGCAAGCCATGTGAGGACATGTTCTGTCCGCAACGCCATGGCTTGAGTAGCACCGCCATCCAAGCCGATGCGAAATATCTACCTAGCCACTGCATCGTCCGTGCCCAGCCACTTCATCACACGTGCCTAGCAACTGCATGCATACTATCTACACCATCTACATACTTGCACCATCTACTATGTACACGCACGGGAATAGCGGTTGCCAGATCTCCGGGCCAAAGCGGCCAAAGCGGCCAAAGCGGCCAAAGCGGCCAAAGCACTTGCACTCACACGCATGCATCGCCATCTACTTAGCCTCCGCTTTTCTTTCATCATCGCCATCCCACCACCGCCGAAATGGCGCCATTAGCGGTGAGACCCTATCCAGCCTTAATCCATGCCCCTGCCGGTCCACCCCCACCGCCTCGGCTCACACCAACACCCACACCCACACCCGTTGCCAAAAGTGCCGCCGCAACCGTCGCGTCATCAGTCGTGTACATATGCACAGTAGTAGTTCACGCCTTGCTGCCCTTCCACACCACCACCACACCCGCCAAACTACGTGATGCCTGACATCATCGCGCATCTGTCATGCCAAAACTGCCCCCCTCCCTTCTCCATCGGCCCTTTATGCCCCACTACCCAGCTGTCATAGTCTCGGGATAAACCTCTCTCCCAGTGCACTCATTCGGCCCTCCGCCCCCTTGTACGCCAAATCAAAGTCTCCTGCTGCTGCTGCTGCTCCCTAGCCTCGAGCAATGGCGTGCCATGACCTAGTTGCTTACATACTTACATACACTTGGCGTATAAGCCATGTATGTCGTTGCCTACATAAGGAATTGCATGCACACACGCACACACACACACAAGACTCCGTCTTGCACCTGCTGCTATTTCAGCCCCAAGAGCAATTACCCAACACGGACAATGCCTCGCCACTGTGTCGTGTGCATAAACAAAGGTAGTGTTGCATACCATGGAAGGCGCAAAGCCGACTCGTGGCGCGGTAGCGGCGGCGACCGAGGCCGCATTGGTGCTGGCGTCCAAGTATTCGCGCTTCCTCCAACACAGCTCCGCTTGTTGGTTCCAAGGGCTGCCTCACAATCTCACCTCCATGGGAATCGATGCAATCGAGACATGCTGAACTAATTCACATTCATCCTCACCCCAACCACGACTGTCGACTCATCACTGGTAAACGCAAACCGGCCGACCGAAGCGAGTCGTGCTATGCTTTCGCCATTGTCGGCGAGAAGGCCCGTTCCAAGCTCATCGCATCGTCGGATGATCGGTTAGAGGCCGGGTATGGTCCTGAGGCCGGAACAATCCTGAGCTCTGTCGTGCTCTGGAACTGGACGTCTTTTTGCACGTAGATGCCATTTACCGCCGTCGCTTTTGTTTTGCCTCCGCCCGCCTCGGCCAGCCCTGTGCCTCTGCTTCCATATGGCATCGCGCCTTTTGTCGTGTCCTTTACGCTCGATCCCAGCATGCTTGGCCACACTCTCTTCACCAGTGGCCGAAGCGCCGGGATGCAGGCACACATTATCCCCAGGCTTGTTTCCATGGTCGAGAGGTATGCAATGGTTGCTATTTTCCACGTTATGTCTCTCCAGTCCTGCCCACGGCCAACCAACATGTTGAGCCGCAAGGCAGAGATGATGCATACACTACGTACGCTTGGTTAGCACTTGCCCACACCTACACATGAACCCATGTCACCAACCTCAGGCCCATACACATGACAATCAGGAGATACGTCTTGCGCACCCAGTTGATTTGCAGCCCGAGCACAGGCTTGATGGGGATGATAAGAATCAAAAAGTCCGTCACCATGTTGACAACGGCATTGAGGGTAATTGGTCTGCCTACTGTCAGCGACAAGCCCAAAGTCCTCGTTGCCTATACACATGCTGGCATCCCCTTCACCTACATATCGTCAGGGACGCAGGTTTTTGGCGTCAGAGTGGTAATCGACGCATACGAGCAGATGCATGGTGTGAATGCCCTTTGAAAGTCGCTTTTCTTAGTATTGACTCTTGGCTCACTCTCCCCCACGGCTGCCACTTACTGCTGCGCCACCCCCCACAAAAGAAGCAGCCCAATGCCCCATTGCGTCGTGAGTCGCATTCCTCGGCCGGGGAAGATGTTGTAGTACTGAATCAGAAGCGAGATTTTGGTCGCAATCAGCGTTGCGCTGTAGACTGCCGACGCAGACAGCATCAACTGTCTTGGGTTAGTATCACATGCATCCACCCAATCCTCTCCACTCCCGCCTCTTCTTACTTACCCGGTTGAAGGTTACCAGTTTGTCCTGCACATGCTCAATATGCTGTCCTGCCCCACCAGCTATCACGATTGCGAAGTTGACACTGGACTGCGCAAGACTCAGAGTTTGTGCTACCAAGATGATGTAATCATCCGGCCCAACATATCGTAGTATTACCCTCCTATCTTGCCTCTCAGACTGCCACTCTCCGAGTTTCTTTGGTTAATTCGTGTCACCTTGTGTAGAACCGAAGCGCTACGCAAACGCTGGAAAGGACTGTAAAGACGGCGACAATGGCCAGTGTAATGGGAGCCTGTCCGGAATTAGTGACCTACATGCTTGCAGCGGTGGTAGAGTTTTGTTCTTTTTTTTTCCACGTACTTGAGTTTCTCTACGAACCGCATCTTGGGCGTTGACCATGATGTTCACTCCCGATTGAACATGCACGTATGTTGCGCAGACAGAATTGATGATCGATCGGACGGCTCAGCCAGTCGCAGCGGTTCCTGCAGTCTTAAGGTGCATACGGACCTTCAGAAATCCGAGATCAAATTTGCAGCTACCACTCTGATAAGGGGTCCTCGAGACCTTGCATGTCGCGTCCGTGACTCGCCATGCAAACGACATCTCGGCTCGATTTCTCAGTAGCAACCGGATACAAGTACTACAGCCACTCGTCTAATGCGCACTTGGCTAGCCATGTGCGCTGTTTAGGACACATGTCCGACAGATAAGCTGGCCGGCTCTCGTCCGAGCAAAAAGAAACTAGCGGCATCCTCACAGTTTCCTAATGCATGGAGATTACCACTAAACCTGCCATAAGTACCCAGCACACTCATCCTGAATACGGAGTATCACGGCCTGTGCGTTGTTCCTAAGAAAGCCCAAGAGTTCCCGTTGCTTCATCGTTATCCATGCCCTTTTCCCTATATCACGGTACACATATGGATAGAAAACCCGCACTTCTTCCACCCTCTCCCTGGTCATCCTGGTCATTCTCCGTGTTGTGGTACACTGTGCTGCCACTTCGCTGTCTGGCACGGAGCAGGTTACGACGCAATCCAATACAAACTCCTTGTCAGATCTATTCGTCATCCGGGGTGCCCATGTCAGATATACTTGGCACGCGGCTTTTAGCACAGCCGTCTGCCCCCACACTTGTGCCATAAAGATGGAGATGCTGGGGAACGAGGACTCTCAAAGCCTGTATAGGCAAGCAGCATCCGATACACAGTGGGTGGAGCGCCCCATACAGTTGATCGATGAGGGTATCGGTTCCCGTTGTCCACCAAGAGACTAGAGAGAATGCCGTTAATGAATCACAAGTCTCACCGTGAAAAGTCCCGAACTGCTATACCGTGTTTGTAATCCTGTGTTGCCCAGCCAGTCAGCATTGTCTGGACCCATAAATGCCCCAGGATAAAAGTAATGAAGTGAATCCCTCTCGAGACGGGTACCCTCACTCTCATACAACCGACGAGCAGTGCAACCCTACTGAAAGACTGCCAAATCGCTACCCGCTTACTTCCCAGGCTGCTAGATCTCTAGAAAAAATATACACAACTATCCCATCATCTCACAGTATGCAGATTACCCTACGTTAATCTTATCTAAAAACAGGTGCGTTGTAATCGACATGTTTAGTGTTGCGGATGACGAGTTTTGGTGGTAGGGTCCGGTTGTTTTGATTTTCCAGTTTTGTCGGTTTGCATGAGGGTCTGATTGCAAATCTGAAAAGAAGGAATGCCTACTACCACTAGGCACGCGCTTTGATTGGTACATGGCTCTTCTGCTCCGCTATTGTCATTATTATTGGTAGGCAATTATACGTTGACAGGTATGGCGTATTCAGCGAGGCGTCAGTAGCGCAGATCGCGCTCCGCGCCACCCAGGCCCCAGGCCCCGTTTTTCATCGAATTGGCTTTCGGCGCTGGCTCGCTTCCCCATTCGCTTCATCTTATAGACCACGTCCGTCCCCTTATCCATTGTTTGAGACTAAAATCATGTCCATCCAAGACGATAAGAACGGCTTGACTTGAGTAGTGTAAAGTCGTTTGTGGGGTACGGCTCTTGGTCGACCGAATATTCAGGGTGAAAACTACGCCCACCAAAAAGGCGGAATACCAGTGAGGTGTCACTATGCACTACTAACTAGTATTGCGAACCAAGGTAATTTTTTTTTAAACGTACCAATACAGTTATACATAAATTTAAGCAGGCTTATGTATAGAACAACATTTCAACTGCATTGGGATGAAAGTGGTTGATCGCAGATCGTAGCTTTGGTTTAATAGGGGGGTTTTTTTCTGGGTGTCCTGGTCGAAGAAGAGGGTGCTGCACCCTTGACGCTTGCTTTCATCTTGCCGCACTCTGCAGGGGACAATTCCACCACTCATGTAGTACTCATTGGGCTTTTGCAGCAGAACCACGGGATTCTGCAGAATAGTAAAGAGCGGCATCACACATGGAAATAAGCATTGTCTAATCCCCTGCTCAAAGATATATTCTTGCTGTCAGACGGATAGATTACCCCAAGTCACGCTCTCCTGTTCAGCTCAGCGACATGGACCGTGCTAAACTGACGTACTGTATGTGGTCAGTGCATGCAACAGTTCACCCAATGCAACACCAGCTGCCCTATCAAAATATTCACCTATCATTTTTAACGCGTGATATCTCCACCACTATAACAGCTATTAAAAAAGCGATTACAGCGATTAATTTATAAGATATAGAAGGTTAACCTTTATACTACGCAGCTATAAAAAAGTTTAGTATTAATATTATAATATTAACGCGCCGGTACTAATATAAAACATAGTTATAGGAGATAGCTATAAAAAAACGCTGATTACTTACTCTACTATAAGAATCTAAGCTAGTAAAATATATAGAGAAACTATCTAAGCGTAGTATACTACTTTTTTAATTAATGGTAAAAAAGTATATAGCTATTATTATAGAATAGAAGCCCTCTAATAGCTAGGTTACTTATTTCTTATATTATTACTATAATAACTTATATATTAGAAAAGCTACTAGTATTAACTATAACTATTACTAAGCTAAAAACCTAGTTAATTACTAATTATATTTTAATCTTCTCTATACTAAGCTTAATTAGTATAACGTTGCGCTATATAATATCTATAATATAGATAAGAAGGGCTTCTTACTTAGCTAGATTTTACTATCTAAAAGAATCTTTTTAAAGGCTATATATAACGGCGCAGGCAAGACTAGTCGGATTAGTTTCGGTCGTAGTGTCACTTAGAGGCATATAGGAGTGCGTGTAGACATTAAATAGCCTAAATTTAAAATAGACATCTATAAGTCTTATATAAAAGAATATTAGAAAACTCTAGAACTATCTATCTAAGAAGATAGATTTATATAGTTAGTATTCTTACTTACTTAGATTACACTCTAGTTTAGATCTTATTTAGATCTAATTAGTAGTAAGTACTATACTATTATATTACCTCCTTTCTTTTTATATCTTATTCTAAGATATTTAGTAGTAAATCTTATTGTCTATTTACTCTCTTTTATTATTATAACGTTAGATCTTAGTCTAGACCTATACTAAAGTAGAATAATAAGCCTTTATAGTTATATAATATTAATCTGTTTACTTTACTAGATAGTATATTAGTATTACTGCCCTTCTATTTTCTAGCTATAATAATAATATAAAATCTTTTTCTTCTGTCTCTCTCTCTCTCTCTTAATCTCTTATTATACCGCTTTAATATCTAGCTAGTACACTTCTAGTAGCCTACTACTTTATCTATCTTTATTTAGTGCGTACTCTCGTCTACAGTATCTATAATATAGACTACTATTTTAACTTAGAGAAGTCTAAGAAGTATAACTACTATACTTAGTAGAAGAAGAAGTGCTTCTCTATAAGTACTTTTATTAACTAGTAGTTATATTAGCTAACTTAGATAGGTACTAGAGTATATTAAGAATAAGTTTACTAAGTTATTTATAGTAATAGATATAGCGGCTGCAGCCTACTATAGTAATAATTTAGATAAAAATCTAGCTACTACTCTATAGCTTATTAAGCTCTCCGCTCTAGTTTTAGCCTGCTAGGTATAGGTAACTTAGAGCTAGAAAAAGAAGTTATTAGTAGTAGAGCTATTAGCTACTAGCTATTAAGTTCTAGTAGAGATTTAGAATAGGCTATAGTAGTTAGAGAGTTAGGTATTAGCTATTAAGTAGGTAGTTAGTTAGATTAGGGTAGTTTCAGCGTTAGAGCTAAAGAGAATAGAGTTAGATAAGGAGAGTAATAAGAAGAGAGAGAAAATAGGGTTAAAGTTAGATACGTGTAGTATTAAGTATCGCTTAGATACTAGTTCTAACTCTGAGATCTAAGTAGTTAGTATAGTAGTAAAGATCTATTTTCTAGCGTTTAGTTTAGTCTTATTTTAATACCTATTATAAAGTCTATTTTCTTTTCCTTATACTTAATTATCTTATAGTATAGTTATATCCTTAGTACCTTATTTCTAAGCTGCTATCTACTTTAATAGAGTATAGAGTAGTTCTAGCCTTATTAGATTTTAATTATAGAACTGCTTAAGCTTATAGAGTACTCCTATAAAGTTTAAGGTAGAGTACTAAGTTAGGTCTAGATTATATCTAATCTAGCTTACGTAGTACTTTAGCTTTAAGCGAGATAACTTACTAGCTAAGATTTCTTCTACTTTCTACTCTTTAATACCTTAGATAGAGGTTCTAGATAGCTTTAGAGCTTCTTATCTAGAAAGAGAATCTTATAAGTCTTTACTTAGCAGTTCTAGTATAAAGACGTTATAGATTTAGAACCTTTCTAGTAGCTATAGTTAGTAAAAGCTTTCTACCTTCTCTAGTAGCTTAAAAGGTCCTTTCTATTTATTAGATAGCTTCTAGCTTAGATAATCTATAGCTAGGTTATAGGTATCTAAGAAGACTTAGTTTTCTATAATCTAGTTAATAGGTTACCTATACTAGTTAACTATAGCTTATATCTAATCTTAGGCCTTTTCTATCTATTCCTTAGTAATTTTCCAGGCATTATATATATAGGTGGCTAGAGTAAGAGTATTAGCGTAATTAAGTTTATCTATTAGTATATAGCTAGTATTACTCTAGTTCTAATCTTAGCTCTAGCGGGGTTTAAATCTGTAAAGTATCTAATATAGAGATATTCTAATAGTAGAGTATAGTAAAGAAATTTAGGCTCTATTAATTAGAGAGAGTAATCTACTTTAGTTATTCTAGTAGTAGCTTATAAATATTATAGCCTCTAGTTAATATATTTATTTATAATTTTAGTTTATCTATTAGTTTCTTTATAGTAGATAGTAGATAACTTAACTTTAATACCTAGAATCTAATAGAACTTAGACTAGAAACTAGATATAAACTAAGGTTTATATTCTAAAATGACAGTTTTAGATATATAGCTAAAATAGTATACCTATTAAATAAATAGCTTAGCTATACCTTTTGCGTTAATTATCTTATAGTAAGAGAAAGAGATGGCCTATTTAGATAGACGGTTAATTACGACTATAATTATATTATAGCTAGACCTATCTTGGGGGAATTTCTTAAAGTTAATATATAGGTACTATATTAGTCTATCTAGAATTAGAAGAGGATATATTATCTTAGAGACTTAGGCTTATCTTAGGTATACTTTATAATAGGCTATATAATTTTATATATATCTTTTATAAGAAGCTTCTATTTCTTTCTGATAATACTTTTAAGCTAGTAATTAATAGGTTTTCTTTATACTAGGGTATATAGAGGAAATCTAATTATAGGCTTTATAAATAAGTCTAGTATAAAGGATAGAAGTAGAAGATAAGTATAGATAGTTCTTATATAGAAGTAAGTTGCTCTTAAGTTAGAACTTTTCTAGTAGGGTAGCTCTTTTTTCTATAAATAAGGAATAGTTAAGTTATAGGATAGCTTTAATAAGTTTAAGCGAGTCTAGAGATATCAGCTCTAAGATAGCCTTAACTACTAAGATTAATAGAATAAAGGTCTATAGTTAGATTGTATAGGTCTAGACTAGGTTAGAGTTTATCTAGTTATTAAGTTAGTATATGTTAAGAGTATAGCTCGAGTGGAAGTAATATAAGACTTCTGGTGTCAAGCTTCTTGTGGGTTGGTTTTCGCAGATAGAGAGACAGTGTGCAATAGGACAGTAACTTAGGCAAGTAGAATAACTCTATGTATTGTACTTGTACTCAGAACTTAAGTTGAACACATCGAGCCATAAGGGCTCAATGCCTACTACTATATACTAGAGCTTCATGCAATATGCTCAGTTGCTCAGTAGTGCCAAGACATACTGATCACTGAGCAACTTGCAGGTTGATATGCAGAGTGCTCAGTTGCTCAGTAGTGCCAAGACATACTGATCACTGAGCATCGTGCAGATCACGTGATACACTAGTCCTAAATAGGTGTCTTCGTTTCCTGCGGTTATCTGCCTTCTCATAGATTACTCGTTAAACAAATCCAACGGCGAAATGTCCTCCACATTCTGAGGCTGGTCGTAACAGTATAGTTCTAGAAAGATCTGTAATTTATTATTAGTTTAGACTATCTTAAGATTTTCTATATCTTACTCTTATTAAGAAAGAATATTTATATAAGTATTACTCTTTCTAGGAGTTTATTAGATATAGAAATTAAAGAGGGCTAGCTCTTTAGCCTATCTAGCTTATCTAGCGTTAAGAACCTTAGTGTTACAAGTAACAGGAAGGATTCTCTCCTTGACAAATGGCGAGACGGCTGAAGGCCTACGGACGCCCACGTCAGAAGGTAATGGACATCACGGGGCTCGAGGTCACGTGATGTGCCATCCCGCCAAGACAGGACATCCCGCCAAGAAACAGAAGGATGGGATGGAAGGGATGGCAGGACTGGAAGCAATGAGGATATAAGGATGGATGGATTTCATTAATTACTCTCG
>JALPSE010000604.1:0-11481 GCA_030558545.1 Bipolaris gigantea | reverse complement strand
TGAGAAAAGAAGACTGAGGCTGCTGACTAACTTTTTTTTTAATCTACGAATAACGGATTTGACTAGTCAAATCGTAGATTCCGTAATTAAAAAAAAGTAAGAGGAAAGAGTTACTTTTTTTACCATCAGAATACGATCTAGTCTTTAATGCAGAATTGTAAAATAACCCCTTATTTTCTCTTGTTGTTAATATTTTATTCATATATATAATTACGACCATCATTATTAATAAAAATACCTCGTAGATATGTAGATAAAAGTAAGTAAAAATCTGTTTTATTAATAATATTTTTAAATGGCCAATAGAGGCCTAGACTTCACCGTTAGCAAAATTAATGTAATAATTTTACCGAAAAACGTATGTAATTTTTCATGGTGACAAGACAACACGACACTTACTAAAGGGAACAGCAAGATCTAAATTTTTTTAAAGACTCTAACTTTTCTCCCAACAAAGGATAGTTAGTACAATGTGCCACTATTTTCGCTAATACCTCTTTCTTGTATACCTCTATAAAATAGAAGTTACCGTAAGGGTTACGAACTTTATTTGATACTTCAAAATACTGTTTTATAGCGTCTATTAAATAAACGTCGTCATTTTGTCCTATTGAGAAAGAATGTGCTTTCGTTTTACGAATAGAAAAACAACCTTCCGCTTCTATAAACCCAGATAATCAAGCTTTAAAATAAGTAGGTAACTTAAAATTAGCGTTTATAATAGTAAATTGTTCTTTAAATTTAGTATCTCTTGTGGATAAGTATTTTTCTACCGAAGTTTCAGTTAAACATGTTTTTAAGAATGCAAGTTGACAGATTTTTTTTGAAGTTAAAGGAGGATAAGTATCAAAAATTTTGATTATTTCAATAATTTCTTCCTTTTTATTTACAACTCAAATAACATCCGCCTTTTTACCGGTAATCTTAACAGTTCCACCTACTACTTTAGCAACCTCAACCAACATATTATAATTAGATTTAAGGTTAGATAATTTAATAACTAGTCTGTATTGTAGGGATTGTTTACGTCAATGGTTTACTTGAATACTTCCGTCTCCGTCCATTAGCCCTACTCAAAACATTTTTATATATTCTTTATAGTTATTGTTATCAGATAAATCATTATAACTGCAATTATTATTATAACTAAGACTATAATTTGACGGCGTACCCTCAAATCCTGCCTTAACCATAACAAATAAACTAGGTATTAGCATACTTAACTCGAAGATTCAAACGGTATCGTGGAAGGCAATATCAAGTGATGCGTTCGCTAAAACAACTCCACTCACTTGACTAACAAATAGATATATTAACCACCACATTTAAATTCTGTGGCAGCTAAATATATATCCTTTGTATGTGGTATTATTTACAATACATTCTTTTATAATATTATGACTTATCTTTAGTGCCTTAGCCGCGACCATGACACCGTCATATTTACATAAAAAATCTTCGTCTTTGTAAACGAAGATTGCTTTAGTATGTTTTTGAGACTTCATCTGATTTATTAAGTCTTTATAAGCTGTCGATCCTGCCTCCATTAAGGGCTTTTCATCTATATTAAGGGGAACTTTTGTGAAATATCAATAAGATCTGTATAAAGATTGTTCTTTAATAGCTCTATTAATAGAAACACTTATAGATTTACTACCTAATAATATTGCTATAGATACCATAGAGGGCGCTATAACTAAAAGTTGCTTATATTCATTGTAAATATAAATAGACCCTTTAGACTTTTTTAGGGATAAAGCTAATTTAGTCTCAAGAGTGTGGCTAGCCCCTATGTTTCTTGCAGCATCTTTAGTAGCATTATACTCTGGTTTTAGATGTTTTATTCAATAAGTTTCACGTACTTCTATATTATGTAAACTAGTATCAACTTGTTCTACAACAATAAAAGCAAAATTAACCAATCCGTACTTTAGTATTGCACTAGATATGGGCCTGCTTTTCTGAGTCGCAAGGTGAGATAAATTAAAGTAATTAATAGCTCTATTTTTCATAGATCTTGTACTACCTACATAAATTTTACCGTTTAATTTATTAACTATTACATAAACATAACTGTTAACATCACCTTTAAATTCATTATACAGTAATTTTCTATCCGCATAAAAATTTACATAAATTTTTAAAACATTAATTGGTTTAATTCTATCTAAAACAGAGAGTATGTTTTTGTTACTAAAGACAGGTAAGGACAACATCACATATAAATCAAACGAAGAATCAAAAAAGTATAATCCACTTACAATATAACAAATATTATTGCTATACGTAAACCATAAGAATATTTTGTTAGGAATAAATTTCTTAATTTCATTTTTTTTAGTCTTTATCTTGTGTGTAAACTATGGATTTTTCATAGTTTGCTTCTAATCTTTCAAAGCAAAAATAGTAACCTGAAGGATGTAATCCGTTCACACTAGCATATCTTCTTACAGTAAGATGACTAACTTTATGTATTTTACCAGCTTCTGTTACTCCCTTGTACCTAGCTATAAAATTTTTGTTTTTATCATAAACAAAAACACCTTTTGTAATTCCAATTCTGCTTCTTATTTCTTTAGCCAATAAGTCACATTCTGTAAGGGTTCAATCTTTTATTATAGGGGTATCATCAATGTTAAAAGGAATATTAGTAAAATACCATTCTCCTCTAAACAATGCTTTACTTTTTATATAATTAACGATTGTGGTACTATTCGCACCAACCTTTTTAGACAATGTTCTTACTGAAGGATAAATAGCTATTAAATTTTTATAGGAATCGTAAATGTAAACAGGATTATATGATTTATTTTTAATGATTTGCCTAATACTTTCCATGGTATGACTTTTACCGAAAAAAGGATTGTTCTGACCTGTTAGAGCTTTTACTATTAATGCCTTAGTTTCAGGTGAATGTACCCGATTCTTAGCTAAATTAGAAAGAAGAGTTTTAGTTTCTTCCGTGTGTTTGTACCCTAAAGAAGAATAACCCTTTTTTAATACATTATAATAAGGAAGAATTTGTGTAATATATAGAGTTTCTCTTATAGCTAACTGGTCAGAGTTAACATACTCTAAAATTCAAAAAGAAAAGTTAGAATGGCCATACTTAAGTAAAGCCTTTGTAATAGGCATATTAGAATTTGTTTTACTTTGTAGATAACTATTGTTAAGATAGTTTTTCATTCTAGCAGCAAAATTTATAGAACTTCCTACATAAGTATGGCCATTAATGTTATTTATTAAATAATAAACACCTGATACCTTAGCACATTCTTTAAAAATTCTAGCTCTATCTGATTTAAGATCATCATATACCTTTACAGGTTTTAATTTTCCTTCCTCATTATAAATATTATCACTATCATTCGCACACGGTAATAGTTCTCTAGGGGTAATATCTCTAGGGCTACAAGTACTACGTCAAAAATATTTACTACTACTACGCATATCCTCAGCTTCAGTAGAAACGTACTTTATTAGAGGAGAGCTATTAAGTTCTAAATTGGAATGATTAGGAGTATATTTATTTGTAAAGAAAAATGAAATTAAGAAATTTATTGTGTGGACTATATCTTCTCACAATACTAATGCATAATACATTAGTCTATGAGGACTACGTTTAGTCTCTGGGGTGCAAGGGTATACTATTCTGTTAATAATACAAACAGAATCATTCACCAAGTTACCTGCTGATTGTACAAAATATGAAATTTTTACTATCCCTGCGGGATGAGCCCCATCGGGGATCTTCCCAAAGGGTAAGCCCCTCGGGGCTAGAGATATATTTAGTATTCCTATTGTCAGTACTTCCCAGCATTTAGTAGTGCTTATAACAAGTATAAAAAGTATCTTATAACTTGCAAAGAGAGCTAAGTGGCTTGATAACCCTCCTATAGTAAACATAAATACAAAACCTAATGCAAATAGTAATGATGGTATAAAGTGTAAAGAACCACCATAACAAGTTGCTAATCAAGAGAATATTTTAATACCAGTAGGAACTGCAATAATTAAAGTAGCCGCTGTGAAGTAAGCTCTTGTCAAAAAGCTTTAATGTGGACAGTATCTTAATTTAAATTATATTTTAAATTTCTTGCGTGCTTGTCTCTGAGGACCCTTTGGTTGCAATACTTATAATCTTTTTTATACCCTTTTCTTCTAAATGTTTTCCTTCAGTAATCATAATATATACTTTTCTAAATTTAAGGTAACTTTTATATTTACCAGCAAAAAGATTATATGTATCAAAATAATTAATCAAATTAAATGCAGTTTTAAATCCTGTACTTTTATAACATCAAATACCTGTACTATATTGAGAAAGATTACCCAACTTTAACTCATTGTAAAGTAAAGTTAAGGGTAAGCTATCATTTTGTTTTAAAGAGTATTCCAATCTTACACTAAACCCTGTTTTATGTGTTTTACTGTTTGCAATACTGATGTGAAAACAACCATCCGCTTGAGTAAAACCAGCCAGTCAATAATTATCTAGACTTAGCCTTTTTAAAGGTGGTAATAACGTGAGGTTAAAAAATTCACTATAATTATGATTAATTAATTGATCATACTTAAAATTACTTAACAATTTACCATTTATTAAAGATAAGATAATAGATAGACCAGTGCTATTTTTACAAATATATCTAACCGCTTTTTTGTTTTTAATCTTGTATACATTACCGTATCCAATTCGCTTTTTTATAAGATAAGCTAGTGATATATCTTCTTCAGCAAAAATGATATGTAACTCCTTATGTCCGAATCAACCATCTCCTTCAATTAATCCAGCTAAAAACCAGCCGAATTCGTCGTCTGTTAGGTTGCTTTTATGAATAGGTACATGTTCAGATATTAAAGGTAAATTTTTATAATTAGTATAAGTATTCTTAGTAACTGCCGTAGCTTTTGTACTAAAACCAAAGTTTCCTGCTGATTGTCTTTTAAATAAATAGATTATTCCGAGCATAATAAATATGAGTGGACTATTTATAGAAGAGTTTCCAGCATATAGCAAGATTTTTTCCGTGAACACAAGTTTATCCACGTCTAGTCCAACAGTATACATGTGGTGCACAAGGTAAAAACCTTTTGTGGACTATATCTTCATCTTTTAATTAAGTTTATCACCAATTTTTTTTGTAATACTAGTGATTATATTGACCTCTTTACTTAGTTTTCTTATTTCATTAAGTCCTTGTTCTGTAAGGTGAGCCTTGTTTTTTACTAACTCATAAACTGTTACTCATTTGTCAAATGACTCTTGTTTTTTAGTTTTTAATCTAAATCTATAGATATATTCAATTATAAGTGGGACCTTAACAAATGAATTGCTTTCTATTCTATGCATAGTACCAATAGTACCTTTTTTAAGCTTTCTGTTAGTTAAAAACAGATTTAACTGGTCCTTTATAAAGAGCATATTATCCAAGCTATCTTTTTGGTCAATCATAAATATTAGTTTAACTTGATAGCCTAAAGTCATAGATTTTCTTTTAAAAAGTGTAACATTAAAACAACCTTCTGCATCTATAAATCCTGACAGTCAACTATTATTTAGTATGGGAAGAACATTGTTATTTTTTTCTTCTATATTAACAGTATCTAATCATCTTTTTACTTGGACTTTTCTTTTATCTAAAACCAAGTTACCATTAAATAAAGCAATTAGAACAAGTATACCTTTTTTATCATCAACACGATAACGACTAAAATTACCGTATGTTCTAACCCTACCAATACCTAATGTTTCATGCACATGATTTAGTATAGCAGTTTCTTTTTGAGTTAGTACAAATACAAGACGTTTGTCTTTTCCTGTAAGAAAAGCACCATCACCTTCAGAAAACCCAATAAACCAAGTTAACCAATTGTCAGATACTTGATCAGAATTTTTATCTGATATTTTTCTATATTCATCAAAATTAAAAGATGTTTCGCGTGTAGTCTCTGAGGAGCTTTTGTCCGTTTTTGTATCCTTCGCTACTAAAAAAGAAGATGACACAAAACTAAAATTACCTGCTGATTGAGCATAGCCTATAAGATTTTCACTATTAAAAGTACTTATAGGCACTAAGCTGTTCCAGAATCATATAGCGAAATTTATTACCTTATAGTCACCTATAAGGAAAGCCAGCCATTGACTTCAAACTACAAATCCTAAGATACCAATAGAACACATGGCGTAGCTATATTTTTTATGTATATAAATAAAGAAGGTTTATAGTACCCTAGGTGTATTATTTTAGCTCTAAGCGAAAGAGCAAGAAAACTATTTATATCTATTACAATTCATCTCGAAATTTAATTTCTTAATTGTATTTAAACCTTCTGTAGTTAAATGTTCTTTTAGCTTTATAATAGTCATGCATTTTTTAAAACAAATATAATCCTCTTGTTTTAGGTTTAAAAGAGGGAAAGTGTCAAAATGAGGTAATATTTTATATAATAAAGAAGGAATATCTTGTACTATAAAATCGCATCTAGGTGTATTTAAATTAGATCTTGATACCACAGTACCACAGTCAAAAAATTTCATAAATATTTTCATAAGCTCTAAATCTTTGCTATGCTGAGCTATATGAAATCTACAAGACACAACTTGTGATAAAGAATCTGTTTTAGCAGGTCTAACATAAATAGAAAACCCTCCATCACCTGCTACAAATCCTGACACTCATTGAGGATTTAAATTTTCAGGTAAATTTATAACAGGTTTATCTGCGGATATTATATTAGGGTAATACTTTAAAACTTTTTTTGACACTCCTCTGTTTATGGAAGCATAATAAGAAAGGATCTTTAAAAAGCCTTTTTCAGTTAAATGATCTTTACTTAAAATAATTTCCACAACATTAGACCATAATAAAAAGTCTATCCTTTTTTTACTTATTAAAGGGTATTTTGTAAAGTGTGGAATGATAATATCTTTTATAAAATTAACATTAGTAACTCTATATACAGCTAATTTCTTAGTTGATCTAATATATACTGCACCCACACCAAAAAAAGACTGAATCTTATATAAAATATCTTTATCTTTTTCATGAAGATTTATTTCAAATGAGATTCTTACTTTTCTTTTAAAAATTTCCGATATTTCTATTACTACACTAAAACAACCTTCAGCGTCCACAAACCCTGTAACCCAATTAGGATCAAGTTTATTTTCTAAATGATTTATAGATAATTTTCTTTTTAATACTTTATATACATTTATTATATTTAATTTTGTTGATATAATATTGTTCAAATATAGAGGACTATCTCTTAACCCCTTTGCAGGAGTTATCCGTGTAAAGTCTCTGAGGTTGCTTACTAAATTAAGACTATTTCAAATATGTGTTAAGTTTGATAATGTCTTTTTTTCAGCAACCTGCTGATTATTCATTGTAATATCCTTAACTTTTTTACTAAAAACATTCTTATTACTAGTATTTAAGGTGTTAGAATTTCCCAGCATATGACGGATATTCATGCAACTATTAGTTAGCATGGGCCTATTTTTGACCATACCAAGGTATCCGAACACGCTTTTGTTAGAGTTGGCAGAAATTGTAGTACTTATTATACCAAAACCTGGTATAATTAAAATGTAACAATATTTTGATTAAAGGAATAGCTGTGTATTATAACAGTCTTTTCTCATTAATACTCAAAAACTTTTATATTCTTGTTAGGACTTTATCTTAAGTTGTAGTATTTTCTTCATGACGGTTTATTAAAGATTTAATGATTAGTATTTTGGATAGCCCTTTATCTGTTAAGTGTTGTTTGTCTTGTATTAATCTATATACCTTTCTTCATCTTAAATAGCTTATATGCTTTCTAGATTGTAAGTGATATCGATCAAAATATTCTATAACCCTTTTAGCAGAACCGAAACTAGTAGAACCGTAATAATAGGTATCTTGAGACTTCCTATATCCAATGTTTCCACCTAAGTATTCTTTTATTATATTTAACAATAAAACACTTTTTTGATCTATTTGAAAATTTAATCTTATTTCCGGTTTATTTCTGGTAATACGTTTAATAATTTTTATTTGAAAACTAGCCTGATGGCTGGTTATTTTTTTTGATTCATTTATCATTGAATCCAAAAAAAAATTACCGGCCTGAAGGCCAGCTCCGCTAGCATCCGCATCAGAAAAACCTGCTAATCAGTGGTTATCAAAATTTTTACTTGAATCTATAGTAAAATGAATATTTTGATCTGCATACTTAGTATGACTTAATACATTATTAACTACTTGGTTAAATCTGTGTTCTGTTCTTAATTTACCATTTATCAAGTTAATTATATTTAACATACCCTTTTCATTAGATACAATTAAAAGGTATGGTTTTTGTCCTTTACTTTTCTTACATTACCGTAACCTAATCTTCCTTTCAACTATTACTTAAAAAAACTAGCCGAGGGCTGGGCTCAGCCTCAGGTTTTTTTTGAGGGCTCGCCTATATTTATTATTAATATATAACCCTCCTCCCTCCTTATAATTTTATTAAAAATATAAAATAATAAAATTACTACTAATTATATAATATTAACCCGCGGCCCCTGCCCCTTTTTTTTTTATAAAATACAAATTAAGCAATGTTAAGTGAAAATTGTCCATTATTATGTATAGAAAAAATATAATAATAACTGCAAAAAAAATCGGATTTGTTATCTTTCTTTATTCATTCCAGCCTTAATTAGACGAATCTTTTCTAAACCTTCATTGGTTTTATGAACTTTATTTTTAATTAATTCCGCTACTCGTTTAAAATCCTCAAAATCTTGAGATTTAATTCCAATGACAGGGTACTTATCAAAAAACGGAACAATTTTTTCTTGGATATCTGAGAATTTTGCAACTCTAAAATCCATAGCTGTTTCACCTCTATTATTACAATTTCCAGCATTAAAATAAGAAACGAACATTTTCATTAATATCTCATCTCGAATATGTTGAGTAATTTGAAATTCTAAATGAACAGTAGCGCCTAGTTTTGTTTTGGATGGTTTAATTTTTACCATAAAACAACCTTCGGCAGAAACGAACCCAGCTATTCAACAAGGATTTAAGACTAAAGATATTTCAACTAAAGGTCTTTGAACAAAAGTAACATAATAAAATATCTGTTTTAATTCATCTGGTAAACCTTTATTAATTGAAGCTTTAATAGCTACAATTTTTCGTAAACCTTGATGAGTTAAATGCTCTTTGTTATTAATTATCTCAATAGCCATTTTAAATAATTCAAAATCAGCCCGTTTTTGTGTTAATAGAGGATAAAGATCAAAATATGGGATAATTATGTTAGCTAACTCATGTAAAGAAAAGACTTGAAACTGAATACTGTTTATACCTTGCTGGTATATATTTCCTATTCCTCCAAAATAAGCCTTTATGCTTTCCAAAATAATACGGTCTTTTTTATGAAGACTAATTGTAAATAGGGGTTTAACTCTTCAACCTAATTTAGTAGAATTTTTTTGAATAAGAATAGAAAAGCATCCTTCCCCTTATTTTTTTTTTCTTTTGCTTATGGTCAGTTGTAAGTTTTAGCAAAAGAAAAAAAAAATAATACAAACCCTGTCACCCAGTTAGGGTCTAATAACTTTTCCGGTACATTTGATGAAGTCGAATAGTTTCGAGTTTGTATTGAAGCTGGAGATAATAAGAAAGTTTGTCTAAATTTATTTTCTTTCATAACATTAAGATAAGCTTTTCTTCATTTTAAATAAGAAATGTGTTTTCTTGACAATAAGTGATATTTATCAAAATATTTAATAATTTTCTTAGCCGAACCAAAACTAGATGAATTATATATATACTCATCTTTTAATTTATTATAGGCGATATTTCCACCTAAAAATTTTTTTATTCTGGTAAGAAGCTCCTTATTTTTTACAATAAAAACTAGCTGTATTTCCACATTAGGGTCCAATTTTTTTATTTGAAAACTAGCATTTACATCAGAAAACCCAGCTAACCAATGATTATTTAAACAATTTGAATTATCTAATTTAAAATCTATTTTATTTTGCAAAATAAAAGGTAGAGTTAATATATAATTATTAACCTCATCTAACTTAGATTGTGTTCTAAGTTTAGCATTAATTAAATTCAATATTTTTTCTAATCCCTCGGGTTTAGATATAATTAGAATAACGGTTTCTTTTGATTTTACTTTTCTTACTATCCCGTAACCTAATCGGTTTCTTAAGTAATAGGCTAGAAATGCATCTGGAGAACTAAAAGTTATAACTAATTGTTGAGCTTTACTAAAATGACCATCCCCGTCTATTAATCCTGCTAGATAATAACCTAATTGTTCATTATTTAGAGGCTTCAAATGTTTAGGAACGTGATCTGATACACGTTTAACATTTTCTAAATTTACTACAACTCCGTCGCGTAGAGCCTCTGAGGTTCCATTTTTTATATATAAAATGTTACCGGCTGATTTCCTTCATTGTTCTAACTTTTTTACTGTGCCATATAAGGAGGAGTATTTAGAACTATATAGCGAAGGGGTCCCAGCATACAGCGACGTTAAGAGGCCTACATTCGTAACCTCAGGATGTCCGAAGAATCCATTTCTTCAAATTTAACTTATCTTTTAAAAAGTCTCTTGTTAAATTCAGGTACCGGTAGTCTAAACTCCGGGCTTGTGTATCATACATCTATGATAGAAGAAACCGACTGTACATTAAGCATCCTTTCAGATACCCACCAGTGTACCAGTCTGTAGCGGTCACTTAAATAACCGACGGTCTTTAAATGAGAAACTTATTGACCGTTATATCACTAGCATCGCTAATATTTTCATTACTTTTCCTTGTATTTATAAAATACAGTTAAAGTTTTATATAAAACAATATAACCTTTAAACTTAAGAGTTGCAAGTAATACTTTATATTAACTAAGTATAAGGTATATTCTTATAATTATATTCACTATTTCAGATATTATATCTTTTTACATCTGTCTATATTTTCATAACTTGCACATTAAACCTTTACTTATTTTCCCTAGTATTTTAAATGAATATTCTTTGATTTATTTATCATCTTAGTTCTTTCAATCATTTCTCGTCTTTTTGACTCATCTAAATGATCTTTATTAACAAGATCATTATGAATATCTTTTCATAATTTATAGGATAAAGACTTTTTAGTATATAATGTGTATTTATCAAAATAAGAAAAGACATTTTTACAATTGTTTACTCCACCTAATCTAAATTCATAAGTATTCTCTTCTGAATGTCTAGAAACAATACCATTTTTAAATAATACATTGAAATGCTCTAATACTGTTAGATTTATTTCTCACTTTTGAGAAATATTAAAGTTGAAACTAAATCCTCTTTTTTCACCTATTGAACAAGTAAAACAACCTTCTCCTCTTACTTTTTTTTTAATTACGGAATCTACGATTTGACTAGTCAAATCCGTTATTCGTAGATTAAAAAAAAAGTTAGTCA
>JALPSE010000603.1:0-11495 GCA_030558545.1 Bipolaris gigantea | reverse complement strand
CCACTCTCACCTCAACCCCCCTTTACCATACCGCTACCACCTCCTCCTCCTCGACTTTTCTTCCCCCCCCCCCTCTCCAACCACCAACACGAGACGGAAACAAGCCGCTCGAAAAGACCAACCCAGAACGGTAGCATCGTGCAGTATGTTACACGTGGACAATCCCATCCCACCTACCCAAAAGAACACGGGCCCCAAAGGTATCGCAGTGTCTTTCACCTTCCCCGCGTCTTCGTCTGTGCATGCTACCTAGTTACCTATTTTTTTTCCGTACGACGAAAGGGCAGAGATGGAAATTGGAGTTTTGAGTGCTGTGATTGGATACGGATCTGTCGAGGGTGCTGTATGGAATGGGGTTTTCATGCTTGTTTTTCTTCTTCCTTGGAATGGGCCTAGGGGTACGTTGGATGGAGTCTTTGTGAATTGCTTTTTCTTGTTTTGTTTCTGTAGTGGTTCATTCGGTTTACAGATGTACTTTGTTGTTGTTGTTGTTGTTGGGGGACGTGGGATAGACGTATGTACTTCAAAGGTGCTGGCTGCAGTTGCGTTGGCACATTGTACGACTGTCAACTGCAGGTGCTCCTTTGACTTAGTGATTCTTCTCCACTCAGAAAGTGGCCAGTGTCTGAGACGAGCGAATCAATTGGCTAGGCAGAACAACAGTGCCCTTGAAATGGGCGACCACAAAATTACAAAGTCACGGAAGAACAAGCGGAAGTGTATGCAGAGCATTTTATAAAGACAAAAAGAGGTCTATTCCGTGCACGCAGTGGCTAGTATAGAATGCCATACCCCCCCCCTGTATTGTTGTACATGACCACCCAAACACAACCGAGCCTAGGCAGAAAAAAAAAGCCATGACGCAGATTGCGGGCAGCGTTTAGAAAGGGTTGTCCTCGGGAGGAATTTCGTGTGTGAAGAACTTGTCTAGGACGGGAATCTTCTTCATGATATCATCGCGCACCTTGGGAACTTCGGCGAAGAAGAAGAGGGCGAAGAAGCCGGCTACACCGCCGAATCCGGCAGCAAGAGTACCGCTGTTGTGTGCGTTAGTGGTTGGCGAGAAAGCAGGGTCCGCGAAACCTACTATCTCGCGACGGTGCCGACTGTGATGCCGTGGTAGTTCTTAGGGATGGTGTATCTGCGCCGTATGTTAGCTCCGGAGTGCTTCGAGTCGCAATCGGCGGGTCTCGGGCGTGCGTGGCCATGGCGCTTTTCTTCTCCTCTTATGCCTTGCTCAAGACAGGTACTCGGTAGACAAATTTGTGTTTCCGTCACGCCAGCCATCCTGCTCTTCCTGACTCCCTTCTCCTAACCCCCTCCAACCACGCCCCTCAATGCCTCGTGCACGCCCATTTATCGCTGAAAATCCAGAAAAATACGTACTGGGGACCGAAGGGACTCCTGTAGGCCTTGTAGGAGCTGCGCATGCTCTATGTCCTCCTGTTAGCGTGTGCGTCATACGAACCAACACCACCGGCCAGCCAGCGTCTCAATGGCTTGGGAACAGCAACTTACGATAGCAGCGGGCGTCTTGGCATGGTGGGGGAAAGATGTGGAAGACATCTTGGGTGGATTCGTCGTGTGGTTGCGATGTTGGAGACAAAGGGCAGGGTGGACAAAGTTGAAGTTGCCCGGCGCTGCTGCGCGGGAAGCAGGGCTTGGCGATGGAAAGTCGGCGAATGAGGCGCGCCGGGATTTTGCGGGTGATCAACGAGCAGCGAGCAGCGACTTTACCTTCTCCACTTTCACCCACTCACATTGGCTATATTTCCAGACAATTTAATGTATGTTTATCATGATGCCTGGCTGTGCAATACCGTCTTTCAACTATGCGTGCGACCAGATCGAGCTTTGGGGCTCCGTCGACACGGTGTGTACTTTACCCATTTTTGAGTAATATTTAATTGCAAATCACAGCCTGGGTGTGCCTATTGTGTCCAAAGAATGAACAGACATCTCGGATCAAGATCTCAACCCTTGCTCAATCAATTCGCGCAACAGAGTGGTGTCCTCATTCACATTGTTGAACCATCAACACCTCACATACCACAACACAGATGCACCATAGCTTTGGTCATTGCTTCATTTTCGCGTGACTCGAACAATTCGATCGAGAGCTATCATGTCGTATATAGAGGCCGCCCTGACTGCATCTTGCCTTGACACGGATCCCAAGTCTAGTTGGTTGGTAGCCTTCCGACCACCTCGGCCATCTCGTCGTCGGTATAGATCCTGAAGCCCTTGTCCTTGGTGACACTTGCCAATTGCACATTCTTGCTGTCCAGCTTCTCCTCCATGACCTGCTTCAGCGTCTTGAGCGTAAGAACCTCGGCCTCGGCCAGGGTCAGCGACTTGTGGAACTCGTTTTGCAACTCTGCCTGCGCGCCCTCAGATCCGGAGCCGATGGCTTTGGCGTCGTAGCGGTAGAATGTACCAGAGGGCTCGGCGTGGTATCTGGAGTCTCCGTTAGTCCCAATGCCAATACCCAGACTATAACATATGACGCACAGACTCGGGCCATCCTCATCGTAACCCGCAATCAGCAGAGCGACACCAAACGGTCTGCTCATGATGCTTTCCTCGCCCTCTGCGCCCTCTCCGAACCTCAGCGCCAAATCACATATCGCCTGCGTGCAGCTCTCGACTCGTAGGGGTTCGGCATAGTTGAAGGCGTGGTTCTGGCTCTCAACGCGGGCGTGCTCAATCATGCTTCGTGCATCGGCTTGCAGTCCAGACATGGCACAGCCAATGTGGCGGTCAATCTCGACAATCTTTTCCACCGAGCTGGTTTCAAGGAGGGTGGAGGTGACGCGCTTCTCTACACCAAGGATTACGCCCTCGCCCGTTGCTACCTGTGGGGTTGTTATGGGTCTGTGGCGACTAGGACATGTCAAAGCAAGGCACATACACCTATTGCTGTTGAGCCAAGCTTAATGGCCTCGAGAGAGTATTCGACTTGGAAGAGACGGCCTTCAGGCGAGAAGGTGCTGTGTTTGTGAGCGGGGGTTTTGGATGGAATTGCATTGGGGGAACCAACTTGATGCCGCGGTCTGGGAACCATTGTCAGCATCTGCATAGACAAGTGGAGAGATTGCAGAGACTTACCATATTCGCTTCGTGCTATGAACTGCTCATGTTAGTAAAGAGCTCTAGCGGGGGCGCGGGGAGACGCACCATGGCGGGAGGGTGTACAGGGAAATCTTCACAAGTCGCGAATTGAGGCTACAGATCTGTCTCCCAAGCAGAAGCAGAGAGAACGGGTATCCAGATGGCAGTGTGGTGTAGCAGAGCTAAGTCGGCGACTTGGTGTTTCCGAGCTTGACGGAGCTGCAAGGCAGCATGAGCCGCGACAGGGCGCTAGAGCGGGTTGCCAAGACTTGCACCCATCACCACTCGACTCGGATATGGGGGAACTCCAGCCTCGCCATGTCACGTGCCTTTCTCTCTTAGTGCCGTCTGGCTCATGCGCAAAGCACCGCCACCCAGTCCTCGTAGCTGTCGGACGAAGACGTCGGATGATGGTTGCACAAGTCTGTATCGCTGCAAATTACGGAGACGGGGATCAGGCAATGGCGATTTGCTCAGTGGTGACCGATCTAGCCTTTCACAACTGTATGCATCTTCCCACATCAAGCCGTGTCCAGTTGGAGGCGGTGTGGCCATCATGCCTACCGTCGTCTGTATAGATGCTCCTGTATCAGTTGCGGGCGTGCGGTATCGTATGGTTCGGACCAAGGAGTGCCAAGTCCAACTAAGCGACAGCCAAACAGCTACAAGACTTCACATGCGCCTTGGGATAACTCCCTGTCACAAGCCATATGCTTTCCATCATCGACTTTACCTCTCGCTTCGGTCGTCTGCGCGGCTTCTAGACCCGATGATTGTCGGCATGGCTCAAAGTCCGAGCCATGTGTTAGAAACCATGTCTCCTGAGTTCGGACCAGGCACGCTATCCACGTCACCCAGTATATTCCCGCTCATATAAACCAGCTCGCGAATCGTCCGTATGGATGTAACGTAACGTAACACAAGTAACACGCGTCGACCAACGCTACGACAACCAAGCCATGTGTCTATGACCAGTCGGTACAAGGAGAGTTGCACGTGGCGGGAAAAGCCCGATACCTTCTTACCCATAGGCGCAGATATGAATGGAAAAGGCCATCTATGCCCAACGCCAGCTGCCACGCGCACAAGACACGATGTTGCACAGACAAGTCCCATGATGTGTGCCAAAGTCTTGTTCCCCGTCCCGGCAGCCGGTATCGACGAGAGATTATTTTTATTCCAGGACAAGGGGGGGGAGGGGCACTTGACGTAGGCTGGCGAGGCGTTGAAGTATTGTGTCCCCACATGGGCTAATTAATAGCGGAACCTGGGATCAAGAGACGACCTCCTTAAAGCGGTTGTCAAAGGCCCTATGACATGAACAGTCGGGTTTGACGGCTGCGAGAAAGGGAGGTGGGTACTGTGAATGTCGGGATGCAGGATATCGAGATACTCGATGCTGTCTCTCTTCCTCTCACCCGCATAGTTGGAAGCGATTGCAATTGCAGTAGGAAAACCGGGGGCGATGCGCCATGTTGGATCACCACCAGCATTTACTGATGCTCATTCGGTATGGAACATGGACACTAAGTCCGCCTTTGCCCTGTGCGGCTAATGCACGTCCGGAAGCAGGGCCTAGCGACCTAGGCCCTGCTTCCCCCATGGACATGGACATGCAATGGGCAACTACGCCCCCCAAGCCAGGATGCATGGCAAACGTCACTGGCAGATAAATATTTGCCTTGTGCACCCTCTTTTTTGCTTCTTGCTCATCGCCCTCTTCGGCTTTCCCTAATAACCTTTGTTGTAATTCCACTCCTTCATACCCTACCTACTGTATTCCTACAACGCTCGTTATAGCCTAATACTACTTACTGTACACACAAAGCCATGCGCTTTTCATCGACCATCCTGGCCACGGCGGGCCTCCTATCCTCCGCCAACGCCGCCCTCCAGGGCTTCAACTATGGCGCCCAATTCGCCAATGACCAGCCCAAGCGCCTCGTCGACTTTGAATACGAATTCAATGCCGCCAAACAACTCCCCGGCACCAACGGCTGGACCAGCGCCCGTCTGTACACCATGATCCAGCACGGCACGCAAAACTCCATCATCGAAGCCATCGAGGCGGCCATCAACACCAAGACGACGCTACTCCTCGGCATGTGGTGCTCCGCCGGCCAAGCCAACTTCAACAATGAAATCGCCGCTCTCAAAGCGGCCATTGCCCAGTACGGCACGGCCTTTACCGACCTCGTGGTGGGTATCTCGGTCGGTAGTGAAGACCTCTACCGCATCACGCCCACGGGCATCGAAAACAAGTCGGGCCCAGGAGCCCAGCCCCAGGACCTCGTCAACTACATCAGGCAGACGCGCGACGCCATCAGCGGCACGCCCCTGCAGGGCAAGCCCATCGGCCACGTCGACACATGGACCGTGTACGTCAACGGCTCCAACTCGGCCGTCATCGACGCCCTCGACTTTGTCGGCATGGACGCATACCCGTACTTTGAATCTACGCTCAACAACAACGTCGGAAGCGGCAGCCAGCTCTTCTTCGACGCGTACCACCAGACGCAGGCGGCGGCCAAGGGCAAGCCGGTCTGGGTCACCGAGACGGGCTGGCCGGTCAGCGGACAGCAGTCGGGCCAGGCGGTTGCGAGTCCGCAGGATGCCCGCATCTACTGGGAGGATGTCGTGTGCCAGCTGGTCAAGGACAATGTCCCACTTTACTACTATCTGCTGCAAGACGTGCAGTGGGGCACTCCCTCGCCATCTTTCGGTCTCAAGCCCGGAGGCGATCTCATGAGCGTCAACCCACTGTACGATCTTTCCTGCCCTGCGTAGAAGCGGCAGATGGCCGGTGGTAGGCTTTTTTCTTCGTCTCCTGATTTCCGTAGAGAGAGCAGTCTGGAAGAAGAATAGTTGCGGCTGCCGTTTTCAGTGGACATGCATGTACAAGTCAAAATCAAATAAACCCCGAATCACACCACTCTTTTGCCCGTCTGAAATATACACCCATGTAATCACACGTACCCGTCTCGTCCCCACGGCTCCACATCATCACCATCCGCAAGAGACATTCCCGTGAAGAACAGAAACTCATACGCACGCCCGTGATTCTCTCAAACTCTCACAATCTATCCCCGCACACAGGACTCCATGCCGCGACACCCGAGTATCCTCCCTACACCCCCGTCTTCCGTCACGGCTACAGGCACGGGCGCGCGTCAGGGAACCATGGCGTCCCAGCTTGAGGGACGAGGGTATGTGGTAAGGTTGTAGAGGGGGGGTAAGAGGATTCGGAGCGATTTGCGAGAGTAGGTAGGGAGGAGACGATCAAGTTGCGGAAGGAGAGTATGTGGTAAAGTTCTAGACAGTGTGAAAAAGAAAAAAAAATTCAATCCCATTTGCGAGAAAAGTAAAAAGAAAAACAGACAAAACAGAGTTTCTCAAGCAGGCAGCCCTTTTTCGATTCCCCCTCCCTCCCCAAAACTCCAAAGTACCAGGTTTTTCTTCTCCTCTCACCTACTTGTGTGTGTGTGTGTGAGAGAGAGAGAGAGAGATGAAAAACGAATGGTACTATATGCGGTACAATCCATTCTTCCTTCCTTCCTTCCTCCCTGCAACCCATCGTAGCCCCAATCTTATAGAAAGAAAAGAAGAAGAAAAAAAGACTTCGACTAGGCGGACGATGGAGCCGAGAAAAGGAAAAAGCAAAGACAAGTTGTGGAGAATAAAAAAAAAATCTTATTTATTCGTGTTTCGTATTCACATTCATGCGCCTCCCGCTCGGCCGGTAGTGGTAGCTGTGGATGGTTGGTCGCTATTCCAGGTGAGGTAAGTGTGGTCGCCCAATTTCCTATTCACACCAGTTAGCAAACGCGCGCCCACATCAATCAACTTGACACAAAGACAACGAACCTGGGCTTGACAAGATGGGTAGCGAGAAAGACGGTGCCGAGCAATAGGCAAAGGCCACCAACAACCAAGTAGGCGATGCCGAGGAAGGGATTCTTGCCTCCCATGACGGTCCTGGTGGAAATCAAAATCGACTTGGTGCCGGCGTACTTGTCAACGGGGAAGCCTAGCGCAAAGGGGGTTAGCTTGTGTCATTTGTCTGCAGTGGTGCAGCAGCAAACGTACGGTCGTAAATCTTCAAACGATAGGTACCGGCTCTCAGCGTATCCTGGTCGTTGCGCTGGTAAAGCTTGCTAAAGGTCGGCAATCCCGCTGTTCGCATCCACACTTGGAATTGCTCCCACGTATGCAGGTCCGGTAGGTCGTCGGTGTATTCTCCATTGGGGTACTGCTCTTGCCAGTTGGGGGGTGGAACCACGTCGCTGGGCTTGTATTGCGTCTTGCCATACAAATCCCCCTCGTGGCTCCACGATGTGCCCTGGACGGTCATGTTGTACGAGTTGATTTCGTTGCCATCTGCATCCTGCACAGCATTGTCCAAGGTCAGGTTGCCAAAGGTGTCGTTGAACATGGAGTTGGCAATAAGGCCACAGGGGTAGTAGGGCTTTCCGTTGGGCGCTACCGCCAAGGGATCACAGTCGCCAGAGTCGAGATCGCTGGCACTCCTGGCGTCGCCCTGGAGCTGCTGGATATCGACCGACTTGACATATCGACGATGGTTCTGGTAAAAGTTGGTGAGGCGGTAGTAGAAGAGGATCGGCGGGGCAATATCGGCTGGGATGGTGAAGCTCAGAATGCACACGTTGGTCTCGAGCGTGACGCCCTGGGGTTGAAAGGTGTAGTTGTCCCGTGCCCAGCCCCACTGGGGCGCCGTCTGCATCTGCTGGCCGTTGAAGGATGCCGAGACTCTGTCCGCGGGAATTGGCTCGAGGTCGTTGCCTAGACTTGCATTGTAATCGAGCCTAGCTCGAGGCGCCGTGTTGTTGCAGTTGGTGTAGTCGATGGAGATCTCCTGGACCTGCGCACTAGCGTAGATGAGCAGGCCGCCAATGGGCGCAAAGATGACTCCGACAATGAAGAAGAGCGGGAGGACCGTCTTGGGGGTTAGGATGGGTCTGTCGCACTGTCAGTCGTACTTGGTTCTGGGGGAGGCAGTCTGCCCAAAACGCACTGCCATGCCTTTAGACGCTGTTGTCTAAAAGCAGTATCTGTCGTCGCGTTAGCACGGCCGTCGTGTGCGCACAGCAGCGTGGGTGTCCAAGGCTCCTCTTACTTGGTGGCCTCTTGCTCTTTGCCTTCTTCGGCTCGTCACGGGCTGGGTCCTGGCTGGTTATCGAGTCGGTGTTGTCCACCTGCTCGGTTCGCGACATTGTGCTGGGTGCGCGCGCGAAGCGAAGCGGCGGGCGGGTTGGCGGATGTGGGTATGTACAGTTGTTGGAGTCGTGTAAGAGGTGATGAGAGGGCGCGGGTTAGAGTGTCCGGCCAAGGGCGTCGTCCCAAATTAGTTACAGAAGAGGCCGCGCCACGCCTGCACCTGCGGAGCTTACCTATCCCCCGCTCGCGTCCCGGACCCGAGACCCTGAACCGCCCGTTACGCGGATGTAGTCAGGAGGATGAAGCCCCCCCCCCAGCCAGCCAGCCAGCCAGCCAGCATCATCTCAAACCCTGGCTGTAAAAGAAACGTCGAGTATCGTCATGTCCGTGTGCATGCATTGCGAGTCACATGGGTTATGAATCCAGCTTCACCAGTGCACTGCCAATCACACACCGTGTATCTAACAAATAATTGTATTCTGGTCTAATACTACCAAAAAGAAAGGCCTGCATGTGCGGCGTCAAAAGCGTCTGAAGAGATGTGTAGAGTATCCATTCGTGTGAGCTTGGGGGTTGGGGGTTGGGGGTATCGCATGCCGTAGACAAAGAAGATGACAAGCCACAACAACAGGACGAAGAACAAAGACACAAACGCCAAAGGGAGGACGGCGGCCAGTCCCAAACGCCAACCCATGCCAACAAACAAAGAGCCTTGGAAAAAAAAAAAAAAGAGACCGGGATGGAAAACGCCATTCGTAAGATCATGCCGAGAGCGACAACAGTCGCATCAATCCACTAGGAAGGAGAACCGACTCATGCAGCTGGGGCCGTAACGATGCTATGCGCAAATTGGGGCATCGTGGAAACAAAAACATGTCCATTGAAGGAGACGGATAATGATGGAAGAGTACCGTGACTTTGTGTGTGTGTGTGTGTGTGTGAGAGAGAGAGAGAGAGAGAGACGAAGAGGGTAGTAAATACGCCCTCTCAAAGGTATTGACCAAAGTAGTCTGGGTTGAACCAGCCGACACGGTCGTACGACTGCCACAGTTTACTGGCCTTGTTGACGTCAATTTTGCAGGCCTGCTGAGCGTCCGTCTTGCGAAACTCCTTGCCAATTCTCAACGCTTCAATGCGGGCCTGAAAGATGCGACGCTTGCTGGTCAGGTAGGTGGCACAGTTGAGGCGCAGGGTGCCTGCAAGGTTGAGTTCAGCCTCGTGCAGCAAATGGCGGTCGGGATCGTCGACGAGCGAGAGGGCCTGGCCCTTCCACTCGGCCTTGAGAATCTTGGAGTTGCCCTTGGGCAGGGTGTCGAGAGGTGGCGAGTAGTCGGGAATGGCATTGTAGTCGGAGTCGTCACGGTTCGTGGCTGGTCGGGCAGGCTTGGGGGAGAGGGAGAGGGAGGATGCAGTGGGCTTTGGTGCAGGGTCAAATGACTCGTAGACGTGTGCAAGGGGGCTGCGCTTGGCCTTTGGAGCGCGAGGCGTACGGGGAGGTATGCGGGGAAGGGCGACTTTTGGCTGGCGGGCTCTAGCCGAGGGTGCGGGAGCGAGCTTCTTGAGAGCGGTGCGCTTTTGGATGCCGGTCGGGCGACCGTAGTAGTCGTCAAAGCGACGCTCCTGAGCCCACCAGTGTCGGGGATTCTTGGTGGCCGAAGCAAAGACGTTTGAGCGGAAGGAAACGGCCAATTCGTAGTCTGCGCGCGAAGGCTTGGAGTGCAGGCGTGCGTAGTCGTGCGACTGCATGTGGTGGGTGATGGCGTCTTGCGAGGCTGCGTGTGCTGAAGAGGCAGCGGAGTCGTGGGGGAAGAGCGGTATGTGGGCGACGGAGAGGGCAGCGTCGTGGGCGACGAAGAGCTGAGGGTCGCGTGTGCCGGCTTCTGCGACAGGGTCCATGGCGTCCTTTTGGGAGTGGGAGTGGTATGGCGAGATTGGGGGGGAGGCGTAGGCGATGCGGTGAGTTGCTGCCTGGCAGGCGCTGAGGGAGGCGTCTGTCATGGGCTTCAATTGGAGCGAATTGAAGGACGTGTTGGAGGATTGGGTAGAGGCAGAGGCAATTGATGAGCCAAACGACTCTGATCGCTTCATCTCTGGGGGGGAGAGGAGGGAAGAGACGGTGAGGCGGGCAGTTGGGGGTGTCTTATGAGGCGAGTTTGCCATTGCGTAGTGTGGCCAGAAGGTTTGTGCTTTGACTAGAAGCGAATGCCCCCGGCGGCGGTAGCGGTATTTGAAGGGGGAGGGTGGGAGCGATGACAGCGGGCTGAGGAGCCACAAGGGTTTGGAGGATGGAAAGGGGGGGTGTGTGTGTGTGGAAGGGAACAAAGTAGCAGAGCCAAGTGTGGGTGGGCTCTGGGGAGGAGCGTACGGTGTTGCCACCGTTATATCGTCAGAAGGCAGAAGGCAGCGAAGGTTGAAGGTGGAAGGCGGCAGAATTGCCCGAAGTAGCGGCTTATGCAATTGGGGCGGGCAGGGCGATTATTAGTCAAACCGCAGGACAGGGCAGGATGGAATTAAGTGTATAGGGCCGTGGGCGAGGGCGAGGGCGTGGGCGTGGCGGTGCGGAGTGGTGGAGGTGGAAATGGAAGCGGAGTGGGCAGAAGCAATGCAGTGCAGCAGCAGCACTGGCACTGGCACTGGCACGAATGGGGGAGGCTTGATGAATGGAATGGCATTTGGGTTTGGAAGCAAGCCAGTCTTGCCGAAAGCGGACAGAGTTATAGGCAGCCAGCAGAAGCGGTTTCAAGCAGGCTACAGCATGCGAGCCAGGCCGGTGTGACTCTGGCTTTGAGACAGACTGGCGGCCATGTGCTAGCGGACCAGACAAAGAGGGTGTGCGGTTGGCGCGTGCCATGGTGCGGTGCAGCCCATGCCATGGCAGCCATGACCGCCACCATCAACCACCAGGCAGGACAGGGCCAAGCGCGCGCGGCCGGGAGCGGGCAGCGGGCAGAGGACGAGTAGATATTTGTACATGCAGGCCGGGCGCACATTGCAGTCCGAGAGGGAGAGGGAGAGGGAGAGGGAGAGGGAGAGGGAGAGGCATACAGAGAGACGAGTGCCGGCCTTTGGCTCTGCGCATCCACGGCCCCGTGTCGCCCAGCAGCGCCCCCCCCCGGCTGGGCGGTGAAGGGCCCCATGGCAGCAATCTCCCAATCTCGCATTCAATGTGATCCAGTACGTGCCTACCTGCTCTATCCTCTCCCTCTCCC
>JALPSE010000602.1:0-11630 GCA_030558545.1 Bipolaris gigantea | reverse complement strand
GGTGAAAGTGGAAGTGGGAGTGGGAGGGGAAGTGGTAGTGGTGGCTTCAACACACAGGGCAACTCTGCCTCGGTGGAGAGGGCAAGGCCAGTCGGTCGAGGCAGGCGTCAAGCTGAAGGAGTTGTTAGCTACACAGTGGGCAGGTGAAGGCGCTCGACAGCGGCCCATGGCCCGCTTACAGCTGGCCGTTCACCACCACCCGGCACATCAGACGAATGGCCGTGGGCGGCGGGGGCTGGGCTCCAGGGATCAACTGCAGCTTTAAGCGCCCGCCGTCTGCCTGGCTGGGTGGCAGAGGCACGACGCTGGATGCCATACAGTCGATCCGGCTCACCGGCCTGGCGGGCGAGGGCGTGTGGCTGGTTGCAGCTCTGGGCTTACTGTGCACTCTTCCATGGTGTAGCAATCCTTTTCCGTGGCCAGGATGACAATCACCATCAGCATGCCCACAGCAGCGAACGTTGCTGCCGACGGCTAGGACTGGCCTGGGCAGGACGCTAATGCATCCTCTCTCAATGCTCCATCATGTGCATGGCGACTGCTGCGAGCATGCGGCGCAGCGGCGTCTCCCCCGTCTGGCCGTGTGTGCTCAGTCTCCAGTGCCGGCCCCATGGACATGGCGTGGCCAGAGCCTCTTCTCGCTGCCGTGTCGATAGCAATGGCGAGCTCATCTCCATCTCCACCTTTGACACACGCACATGTGCATGCACACGCTCGGCTTTCTCCCGCTACCAAGTGCTCGGATGGCTGCACCTTTCTTTCCCTTTCCCAGCCTACCAGGATCGCCAGCACGCCCCTGTGTACCATGCTCCTCGCCGAGACGAGCCTCTCTTGTCGCCTCGCTTTTTGAGTCTTTTCTTCTTTGCATTCGCACACGCACACGCACACGCGCACGCGCACGACCTGCGCCGCTCCCGCGCTTGACATTAGCCGCGCACCATGCCTGTCAATAGGCGCCGTGGAGCTGATTTTTCTACTCGGCCACCAGCTCCAGCCTCGCCAAATCACGGAACCGAGACAGATGCTACGGCCCCCATCGACTCGTCTCTCACCAGCACCGAGCCCATCGACAGGCCCAATTCCGCCCAGCTGTGCCGCTGTCGGCGACGTCAAAGGCACTCGTGGCCCGTGCGCAGGGCACGAGACGCGACGGCCGTCGATGCTTGTGGACGGCGACGCTGACTCTGTCCACTTACTCTGGAATTGTCTGCCGTCTACCACTTATCCAGCCGAGCCAGCCCCGCCCTCCCGCTACTCGGCGCTTACTGCCATTGTCTCTTTGCCACCTTCGCGCCTACACCCACATCAACCACCAACTCGTGCCCGCCGTATCCAAGCTTGGACCGCGCCATGCGTCAAAAGACGCGATAGACGATGGGCCTGGCGGCGATCCCCAGAGCCCATTGTTCTGGTTAGCGGCCAAGGCGTCCCGCCCACAGTATGGGTATACCAGAGCCTTCAACAAGGCCTGCCGAGTACCCAATCACCCAACCCCCAACCCAACACGCCACACGGAAGAATCCACCGGCCACGCCTCCCTCCCACCCCCGCTTCACACACGACACGCAGCCCCCAGCGATCGTCCTCCGAGAAGAGACTCTCGCACGTCTTGGAAATGCTTCTTTTCCTCTGACCCACGAGTCAGCCCTGGCGTAGCATACCGACGCATGTGGTGCGCTTCGTGTACACAACATGTTTCCTGTCTCACTGTACCAACCGTGCCATCGTGGACCAAGTCTGCCTCAGAGAAAATAGAATCGAGTGGGCTTTGTTGCATCATGCGTTGCATAGACGCCGTACGGATCCACGCAAGCGCCCTGTTCCTTTGAGAAACCACGAAAAAAAAAAGACGGCTGTCGAGTAGTGGCGGTGAAAAAGTCCCGTGTCATTCCCCTCCAGTTACCATGCACACTACTAGCACCACAAACATGGGAAACATGTCGTTAATAACGCAGTTGGTGTTTGGCCCATTGCACTACCGAGCCGCTTTCGTCGGCTCAATCTCACATTCACGTCCACAAAAGTTATACCAGCCAGTCTCAACACTCCTCATCACACAATCCCATTCCATCTCAACATCACTTCACCTTGGAAATACTAACCACATTCCTCAGCGTCCCAAACGGCAACACGTCCGCAATGCGCCTCTTGTTCGCAAACAGCATGACCAGCCTGTCTAGTCCACAGCCCCAGCCTCCTGTTGGCGGCATCCCCCACTCGAGCGCTTCAAGGTAGCTCTCGTCAATGGATCCGTGGCCATCGGCTTGGAAGTCAAGCTGCTGCATAAACTTTCGGCGCTGCTCAAAGGGCGAGTTTTCTTCTTCGTACGCATTGACGTACTCGCGTCCGTGGATGAATAGCTCTACGCGCGAAGCGACGCGCTGGCCCGTTGCTTCATCCACATGGGATTTGGACAGTGGTGAGAGAGCTTCTGGGTGCTGGGTGATGAACGTGGGGTGCTGGCATAGTGGCTCAATGTACGCTTCTGCTAGACCGTCGAGTAGACGCGGCAACGTTGGGTTGGGTGGCACGTCAAGACCGAGCTCTTTGTAGAGCCGCAACACCTCGTCGCCAGCGTCAGCCGATGATAGGTCGGGCAGCTTGCGGCCGCTGGCTTCCTCAATCGTAGGGATAAAGGGGAGCTGTGCAAAGGGGGGTGAAAAGTCCACGCTTTCCGGGCGTGTTAGTGTGGGGAAATACGTTGGGCGCAGTGATTCGATTGCGCTATGCAGACCGTGCATCAGCTGCTCCGTCCGGGCAATGACCATGGCTAATGTGGCGCCGACCTCGTAGAACTCGCACGTGGAGAATTCGGGGTTATGTGTGTTGTCCACGCCCTCGTTCCTAAAGACGCGCCCGATTTCGAAAATCTTGTCTTGACCTCCGATGATGAGACGCTTCAGGTTCAGCTCTGGCGCTATCCGCAGCCGGATTGGTATGCTGGAGAGCTCGTTGGCCACCGTTTCAAAGGGACGGGCAATGGCACCCCCAGCATTGACATCAAATATGGGTGTCTCGACTTCCATGAAGCCGCTCTCGATAAAGTAGGTGCGGACGTAGTCATATATGAGTGCTCGCAGACGAAGAATGTCGCCTGGCTCGTCGCTCGTGAGGGCGTGAATGTGCGGCCGTCGCGCGAGCGTCTCGGCATCTTCAATCTTCTCGGGCAGGTGATGAAGGCACGGGGCAAGAACCTGAGGCACTTGGAGGGCAAGAATGGAAAGCTGCCCGGTTGAGCTCTTGGTTGGATTGCCAGTGATTGCTGCCAAAAACTTAGCATGCATCCCCCAGCCAGCAGACGGGCAACATCACGTACAAATCCAATCGCCCATTCTAGCCACTTTTTTGAACTCCTTGAAGCTTTCGTCAAGACCGTCTCGCAGTGTGAGCTTCTTTAATTCTACCATGACTTGGACTCGCTGTGTGTCGCGCTCGATATCAACAAACATCAACTTGGAGCCAAGCAGCCGTACTGAGCGCACCCTTCCTGACGCTGTCAGAACGGGAATGTTTCTGCTCATGGGTGGCGGTATATCCTACCAAGCACCGACACGACATCACTTGTGGTTTCTGCTATGTCCTTGTACTTTGCATTAAAGTCGCGTACCGACACGCTCTGCGCATCGGCCGAGTAGACCAGTCTTGGATGATAGTCACCCAATGGCTTTACTTTTGCCAAGTGGTCGAGTCGCTTCTGCTTCTCCACATCGCGCGGGCCTGTGTATGCGTCGGCAGCTATGCTCTGCACCAAGCGTCTCTGGAGCGCCATGTAGGCTTGAGCATGGTGTGGCTTGAGAGACCGACTAGCTCCATGGAGGTAGGGACGCAGGAAGTTGAAGGCTGGTCTGCTCATGGTTCCTTATGGTATTGTTAGCCACAGTGTGCATTGATTCGCCAGAGAACACGGTCATGGTTGAAGGGGGTTCAGTAGAGGGTATGGTGAAGTCAACCGCCTCGAAAGGCGTCATTCGCAACGGTTCTAAGGTTGTTTTGGATCATCATGTGAAGAGGGTTGTATTGGCTAGACGACCGGCCAGAGTACATGGCACATGGGCGCAGAAGAAGAGGGGAGATAGTACTAACCTTTGTCACATGCACGCCCATCTCTTCAGAGACGAATGGCGGCATGCAATGTAGAGAGAAAAATCGTCGTGACAGAAACTGCTAAAAGCTCTGACCAGCCGTGGTGCACGGGTCTCGCGCACTGGGCACGGCAGCCTGGGCTAAGCGAGCACGTGATCTGCGTGCTAGCGCGCTGCCGGCGGGTATATAAACCGGCCGCCCCCCGTCCCCTTCTCAATTCCTCATACTTACCTTCTTGCGACGCACTGAGCTCAAGTATTCAGTGGTCTGACAACGTCGCCTCCATTGCACAGCGGGGTGTGGTGTTGTCATGAATCTCCTTCGGGGGCTTCAGCGGGGCAATTTTTGCTGGTCTGCCACTGTGGCATTTCTTTTTCATTGATGCTGTTGCCTGGTGCAGCGGGTTGAGGAAGAAGACAGTCGGCCATCGCTGTGAACAGAGTTCATTTGGAGGTTCGGTATCGCACGCATGCCATAGGCATGTTGCATGCCCTCTTGTAACTAGCTAGCGTGTTCATGATACTAGTCCTTAGGTTCCGTAAGCACGTCTCGGCGCCCTGCGACAACCCTCACACTACACCCTTGAACGCCTATCCATACCCACGGTAGCATCAAGCCCACCCATTTGTACGATACCTTGACCATTGATGTCTGATTGCTCGACATCTTCTCATCTCGCAGCTTTTGCCTCTCTTGCCTTTTGCATATCGTTTGTCCGAAGAAAATCGTGCACTGTTCGATGCAAAAATTCGACGCCGTGGCCAAAGTAATCCGTACCCGCAGGATCTTGTCGCGCTTCCAGAAGGCCCCTTGGTTTGCCTGTTGAGCCGTCTCCGCATCTTTATACCACCGGAGATTTATTGCACATGCGCAGTTGCTTGCCATGTTTCTCCAGAGGCACCATGGTTGTTTTTCCTGTTGCGCAAAATCCGCCGAAGACACGCCTTTGTACCTGCATTAGACATTGCCCAATTTCCCTTTCGGGTACCCGCGTCTGCGTTGCGTGCATATTGCCCAGATGCTCGACACATGGACGCTCACGCAATCCCGCATCACGGTCCTCAATCCCAAGGATACAAGTCCGCCTGGTGCCATGCTTCTTTCCACTATAGCTGGACGCCGGTCTGGACGTCTCGACCCCGTTGCTTTCGCGCCACTCTCAGCCCACAACTACTCAGCTGGTTTATCACTGCCGGCCACATCAGAATTACAACACACTCGCTTCATACGCACGCGCCGAAGATGCCGATTTGAAGAAGCTTGGTCTGGCCGGCTTGTCTAGCTCCAACGGCGATCGCCAAAGCGCGTGGTGCCCCGCCATGACATCGCCATGACGCATGCCTGAAATGCTCACCACCAACACACACACACACACACATGTGCCGCTGCACATGGCAACTCCATATCCACCTCGCATAGCGGACATCTGCCCCTCCACGGCATGTCATGACGTTAGGCTAGCCCATACAAGCGCATGTACAAGGGGGGAGAATTAACCGCTGGTTCGCGGTAGTTGTAGCAGGGCTGCAGATTAAACGTCACATTTTCACCAATATGTCATCGATTTGACTTTTGGATGTAGTTGAAAAGGTAGGCCTTCTGCTCGTGCTGCTCTTGGATTTCCCAGTTCGCCATACTCTACTGTACCTCTCCGACTACATCTCTTGACATATTCGCATTTCATCCATCAGTAATACGTTGCAACCATCGCCCACGATGATGTCCCAAGCCGCCATGCAGGCGGAGAAGGCTGTAGGCCACGGAGACAACGCCACCACCACCCAAGATGTCACCAACCCTGGAAACAAGGAGGCCTGGGCAGACAATTCAGAAAAGATGAAGGCCTTGGCATGGTTCGGCAAGAACGACGTCCGCATGATTGAAACCCCAAAGCCAAAGGTCATTGAGCCTCGCGATGTCATTGTCAAGGTTACTGGATCCACCGTTTGTGGCTCCGATCTCCACTTGCTCCACGGCTCTGTCGTAGAGATGCAGAAGGGCGACATTCTCGGCCATGAGTTCTGCGGTGTTGTTGATGAATGCGGTTCGGAAGTCACCAAGCTCAAGAAGGGGTATGTTTGACCTATTCCGTCGTATGCGAATACACTACTAACATGCTGCAGTCAACGCGTTGTTGCCTCGTTCCAGATTGCCTGCGGCGAATGCTACTACTGCAAGCAGAAGCTATCTTCCCAGTGCGAGAAGACCAACTCCAACACCATTGAGAACACAATGTACGGCGGCCGCACTGCGGGCATGTTTGGATACTCCCACTTCACGGGAGGCTTTGCTGGTGGTCAGGCAGAATACACCCGTGTTCCCTACGGTGACGTGAATCTGCTACCACTTCCCGATGATGTTCCAGATGAGCAGGCTCTCTTCCTCTCTGATGTGCTGTGCACTTCATGGCATGCTGTCGTCGATACTGGCGTCAAGAAGGGAGACGTTGTTGCCATTTGGGGAGCTGGTCCAATTGGACAAATGGCCGCAGACTTCTCTTTGTTGAACGGAGCATCCAGAGTCATCATGATCGACTCAAACTGGCGTCTCGACTTTGTCAAGAACAAATACCCCCATATCGACACCCTTGACTTCTCTACTCTGCCCAAGGGAGAGTCAGTAACAAGCAAGCTCAAGGAAATGTGCAACAACCGCGGTCCTGATGTCAGCATTGAGTGCGCTGCCGGAGAGTACGCAAAGGGCTGGGCACACTACTTTGAGATGATGCTCGGCCTCGAGACCGACACCAGCGAAATCGTCAACGAGATGATCTCCAGCACACGCAACATGGGACGCTGCGGTATCACCGGCGTATACGTCGGCTACACCAACCACTTCAACATTGGTTCGCTCATGGAGCGCGGCATCCGCCTCATTGGCAACGGCCAAGCCCCCGTCCACATGTACTGGGAGTCCCTGCTCCAGATGATCCAGGAAAAGCGCATCGACCCATCCAAGATGGTTACCCACCGTGTGCGCCTCGAGGATCTCGACAAGGTCTACTACAAGTTTGAGAAGAAGGAAGATGGCATGCAGAAGGTGTTTGTCGAGACCAAGTGGAGTTTCCCAGCCTCCAAGTGCAGCCCTGAGCTGACTAGGTATTAATTTCTAATGGAGTAGAGTAGAGTGTTTGTGGCTTTGTGATACCAACAAGATTATAATGTTTACAGTTGTGAATGACAGGATTACCATGTCAACTATTGTGAACGACAAGATGATAATGTTTACAGTTGTGAATGACAGGATTACCATGTTAACAGTTGTGAACGACAAGATGATAATGTTTACAGTTATCAACGACGAGAGATTGCATCTGGTTTGATTTTAAGTTTTAGCCCATCACTACCTCTCTTTTACCTATAGTTACATTTTGTGATGAGAACGTTGACGTCGTTTTATGAGATGGATTGCACAAAATCGCCCAACGCTCCTTGTCCGTCGGCAGTCTCCTCTAATGCGTCCCACAACGCAGCACCCTAGGCTTAATCACTCATGGGCTCGGTCTCATTGAGACCCAAGCTTTCCGTCTCCTTCTGATACGTCCTCGCCATCTTCTCCTCCGTCCACTTGTCTCTAACCAAGCCGTAGGTCGAGATGCTATAAAACTGCCAAGCAAACGCCCAAAAATATCCCATGGCATACTCGGCATAATTCACCCACTTGGCATCGGCGCCATACCCCAAGCTCTTCCTCCCCTTCCTCCAGCCGTAAACCACGCCGCCCTCGATAAGCAGCGGGATCATCTGGCCCGTGTACATGACGGTAATGGCCCAGATGTCGGTCCAGGGAGCCACCTGCCACCGTACCGCCGAGTGCATAAGGCCGGACAGGAAGAAGACGAGCGTGTTCTCGACCAAGCGCGTGAGCGTGTTGCGCGGCATGCCGAGCCAGCCCCGCGTCACGCACTTGACGTGGCCGCTGAAGGAGTGGTAGATGAAGTTGTGCCAGTAGTGCCTCCAGTACCGTCTCACCGACCAGGCAGCAGAGAGGTTGCCAAAGAGGCCCAGGCCCCACTCTTCGGCGCCGTCGATGCCCAGGGCAACGTGTGCCACGGCGAAGATGCTGTGGTAGCTTTCGTACAGCCACTTTGTCGGCACGTTCCAGCAGAATGCTTCTTCCGTGCGCCAGTAGACTTCTCGCCAGTGCAGCGAGGAGGGTAGGCGGCTGAAGAAGGGGATTTGGGATGTGCTGGCGTACGAGTCCGGGTCCTGGCGGAAGGGCGAGATGTGGAATTCGTAGTATTCCCACGCGTACTGCTGCGCGTAGAGGCGGAGGACCTTGAGGACGTGGTACGAGACGAATTGCCAGCGTGAGTAGCCGTGTTGATAGCGCGCTTGCGGGACGAGTTGCGGTCTTGGCTCCGAGGTGCGGATGGGATCGTCCGTCTTCTTATCTAGCGAAAGGTGGTGTCGCTCCTGGTCAGTGTTGATGCTGTACACTGCTCTCGACAGACTGTTACACTCGTGCTGATGCTCCTGTAGCTGTTGTTGCTGCTGCTGCTCGACAATCTGGATATGGCTCCGGTCGAAGAAGACCTTGTATGCTTGCTTGATGCGCTCCTTCATTTCACCCGGGCCAGGACGCACACGGGGCTCGAATTCCAAGATGCACACTTCGTAGCTCATGTGCGCGAGCCAGATGATGCATGCTCGGGCGAGGGTATCGACGTGGTCGGAGTTGGGCGAGATGTAGTCGCAATATCGGAATGTGAAGAATACCGGTACGAAGAGGTAGAGTATGGATTGTCTACGAGCGAGGGAGCCGGCGGGTGGGTAGGCGAGGATGTAGATGCCATATGCGATGGTTATCGCGAGTGGAACTGCCGCCACCGGCATGATGGATGGACTCCAATCTGGGTGCACATAGCGGCCAGGCATCTTGAGTGGTCGTGTGAGTTGTGTGTTGGACGGGTGCAATTCGATGAAGCTGCAGAGCTGGATAGAAGAAGCTGGGAGCGCCGGTAAAAAGAAAGCAGGCGTGCGCTGCTGGGAATTTCACTTTGCACAAATTCGATTCGAGTGAGCGTGGGGTCTTGCTTCACCATCCGTGGTTGGGCAGACAGTTCCGAGATGAAGGTCGCAAGACTGGCTCGTCCAATTCCCTTTGCGGGAAAGCAATTCACCTCCATACATTGGCGCAAACATGACCTCATGGGTTTTTTAAACGGTGAAAGTGCTAAATCACTCATCTCCATCGGGACTGTGGTGCAAAAGCTCTGCTCACGATGCAGATTTGTGTTGCTTTGGCAGTGTCGTGAAACGGCTTTCACTGAGCGATAATGCCTTTTTCATTCTGTGCGGTAGGTGGATGGCTCAAGTTTCCAGAGGATCACAATACCTCATCACTCGATCTGGAATCTGGACCAGGGTTAGCAACATTTTCGTATGTCCCAGAAAGCCTTATCGCGAACCAGAATTGCAGACTGGGGAGGGCACAAGACTATAATCCGAGCCTTTCAGTCTTCACAAAATGACCTTTTTTATCCTTTTGTTTGACAAGGTAAACACCCAAACCATCATGCAAGGTCCCTGTTTGGAGTTGTTCGTCTCCCACTCTTCCTAGGACGAACATGGTCGATACAAATGAGCATGCCCATACCGACCGACACATTCTGATCAAGCTGCAAGAGCGGGGTGCATTAGCCACGACCCCAACTCTCTTGAGAACTACATTACAGTTCTCAAAATAGTAGATACTAGTAGCACCATCTCGCATCATTCAGCCATGATCGCACACATCGCTCGCGTAACGGCGAGCCACTCAGTCCTTGAGAATATGAGGTCAACGCACAGCCTACAACTGTCTCCGCGAGCACCAGCCACAGCACTCGCAGCGTGCACCGAAGCGAGAAAACAAGCTTTAGATTGGCGAAGGGATGGTGCAACATGGCAGCCCCAGTAGGCCAAGTCCCAATCAACAGGGGTACGTAGCACCTTGATCGATGCGATGAGTGATATACTGGCAGTTTAGCGCAGAGCTGTACGTAACGGGTGGAGTCCTGTCAGACTGCGCACGCAACCACAACGCGCCCACCGCGCCCACCAGGCCGGCACGGGATAGCAGAGCATGCTGCTATCGTTGCGTGGTTGATACACAAGATGGCCGTCACCAGAGCTAGCTTTGATAGCAGCTTAGTACTAGCCGGTACGTAGTTAGCGCTTCTACCTTCCATCCCCGCTAGCGCTTGATACCGACAAACCAGACAGGTGTTGCAAGTAACAAGAAAGCGTTCCCACCTCGGCAGCGATGAGATGGCGAAAGGCCTACAGACGTCCACGTCAGAGGGGAATGATTATCGCGGGGCTTGAGGCCACGTGGTGTACCATCCCGCTAAGACTAGCTATCCGGGATGGCAGGACTGGAAGCAGTAGGGATACTAGGATAGATGGATTTCATTCTTCATGTCACGGCGTGATCCCAACACCGTTGCGGAGACCCGAACGCTGATGGTTCGGGGCCGTACTGTACTGATATCTATCCTGTTAGGCTAAGTAAGCAGTCAAGTACCTTCTATAACCTATGTGTATATAGTCTAATAGCTCTATATCTAGCTCTTTACGCTACGTCTTACAATCTAAACAAGTCCTGTTACTCTGCTGCCTGTCCCGAGCGCTGTACGCGCACCCCTCGCCTGATAATCTATTCTTATTATACTTGACCTGGATTATACTTCCTTACTAATCTCTTACTTAATGATGTTACTTATAAGTATATTAGGCCGCGGTCATATAAATTAGTATTTATTAAACAAACGAGTTATATCTACACTTTCTTCGACTACGGGTTGCTCGACAGCATTTACGGAACACTAGCGCAAAGCTCACCGCCCTTAGTGTGGGACCTGGCGAGAGAAGGATAGATTCAAACCCCGTGTAGCAACAGGCATCCCATCTCGGCTAGAGCTCACGGTACTATTCGGTAAAACGCGCTTTTTTCAAGCATCCACCCTTGCTGCGCTTTAGCAGTGTCGCTCTGGTAAAAGAGCCATGTCTAGTGCTTACCTAACCTATGTTATATACTCGACTCAGAAAGGCTCAAACGCGATTTCCAACTAGAGCAAAGGAGGCAGCGGCTGGCGGCGTTTCCAATCAGGTAATCGCTAGCTGTATGGGTTTTGGTGCTGATGAAGGGCTTAATCACGTGACTAACCAAGTTATCAGTTTGATACCCGGCTATCTCTATCTAGATAAGCCTGGTCTCAGCCAAAACGCAACGCTAGCCAGCTCCTCCCCCTAGACCAGCGCTATACCTGAACAGGTTTCCAAAAGGCAACCGCAAAACGCGCAACCGGACAGGCCCTAAATGCCTCGTCCTACTCTCGATGGAAAACATCTCGGGATCCCGAAGCACAGTCGGGCGCCGTTGATCCTATTTGCCGGGCCCCTTGAATCGCCCTCGCACTCGTATCGCGCCGTGGCGGGCGGGAGAGGGAGTCAAACTTACCCCAACGCCACGGACACGCGTAGCCTGCGCCAAACGACCCAGCCACCCTCACTAACGGGGGGGGACGCCAAAAGAACCCCACGTGTCGGCGGCTAGTCTACGCC
>JALPSE010000601.1:0-11753 GCA_030558545.1 Bipolaris gigantea | reverse complement strand
TTGAGTAATTAGATGTTTAGTTTAAGGAGGTGCGCAAGTTTGATGGGGTGCGCCGCTCGCTTGCCTGCGCCGCTCGCTTGTCATACACGTTATATCATATAGTATTAATAAGATTCTGAAAAATACTAATCCAATATCTACTTATATAAACCACTCAGTCGAAGAGAGATTTTATAGAGTTCTCTTTAATAGTAGAATAAAGTATTAGTTAATTTAATCATCTTCTTGAGATCTTATAGGTTTATATAAAATCTTTTGTTTCTATTTCTCGTTGTAATGAGGAAAACTAGTACTTCTTTTAATAAGAAGCTTACTAAGATCTTTATTTTTATCGATCAGGACTAATATGTGGCGTCTGATTTCTCGAAAGTGATTATATATAAAACAACTTAGAGAGCTCTATAGATATTTTAGTATAAGTCCATTATTACTTTTCTTTAGCGAGATATAGTAGTCAAAAGTTCTTTTATAGATAGATAGGCTATGAGCTTTTTTAGAATTAAATAGACTTCTAAATATATTTACTCTTATAGCAGTAAGATCGTCTTGTCTTAATACAGTATTTGTCAGCCTTCACTAGTCTAGATTAAGTCTACTACAACTTAGTTCATAGCTTGACGATTTCTTATAAGTACTTCTATTTTTGTATATTTTTTATTAAGCTCTATTTATACTTGTTTTATGATCTTTAGTTCTTATAAGTTAATCTCTCTAGTAATAGTTCTTCTCTAGTTCTATTTTTCACATTTCTCAGTCTTCTACTTTTTTAAAAGTTAAGAACCTCTATTTCTATTTAGAGCTTCTTTTTTCTTAGTATATTTATAGTCTTTTGAGAATCATGCTATGTTATACGTCCCGAATTATATGTGCAACTATTTATACTATTTAGCGATCTCAATTTTAATTAAACAAGACTAGGTTGGTTGTTTTAGTACTAGGCTATATCTCTATAATCATACTCAGACTATATACCTCAATTATTAGTATACTAAGTCTAGCCTTACTTACTTTCTATTCTTATACTACATAAAAGATTAAATGTCCAGAGTTTTCTATTGTAGTCATAGAAGTTCTTTATTTTAGTAGTATCAGAATAAGAAATGGCATTCAATCTTTATTCTTCATTATTATTTCTTAATATTTTAATTATGTATTACTTTCTATCATAGCTACTTTAACTAGGCTCTACTCTCGAGGCTAGATAGAGGTAGCTAGTCTCTTAACCAGTGCTATTTATAGCTACTATCTAAATATTCACTATGTTCAGATAATCTTCTATAAAGAATCTATAATATCTATCGTATCTATATATGTATACAACTTTAGTACTGCTCTTTGAAAATCTCTTCCACAATAAAGATATTTCTATTACTGTCTATATACCTTTTATTACACAGAAATCCTCTATCTCTTCTTGATTCTAGCTTGGTCTCTAAAGTTGTCTAGATATCTCTATTTCTATTTTTAACTAAAGATCAGATAGATCTCTATGAGTACTTATATACTACTATTTTAGTATCTATAGCTATCAAGTAAAGTACTATAATACTATTTTGTAGTGATCCCTGTTTATTCCTCTATGTAAAGCTACTTCTAATAGTCTCTAGTTAAGAGCTCAATAAGGTTTGAAGATTTTTAGTATACTCTTTTATTCATAATCATCATATCGTATTATAGTTAAATTGGATTTTGAAGAAAGATATATGAATAACTTGTCTCTTTCTCAGTAAAGATAATTTAGTGATATTCAGACTTTTTTCTAGCTTAATCTATTTTTAAAGCAGAATCTAGGGTTTTAATGAACAAGAAGTAGATTAAATCTACTATTATAGCTTCTCTTTTTATAAAATACTATGTTATAGTTTTCAACTTAGAGGTTCATATATCTTATATATAATTAAATTCTTCTTCTAGATCTCTAATAAACTACTTATCGACTTTAGACTCATACTTTATTATCACTTACGAGCCTTGAAATATTCCTTTATAGCTATCAAAAGATTTATAACTAGAGAGAAGATGCCATTAAGAGTATCTTATTACGTGAGTTACTATTAGCATAGATTGATTTATAATTAAAATCTTTATCTCTAGTCTAGCTCTAGTCTAGTTTTCTTACAGGTATCTATTGTCTATTTCCATCTATTCTAACATTATTTTCCGTACAATAACTTATACTTAGAGGCGTATAAGCTTTCCAATTATAGCGCTTTGGTTAGCTATATCTAAGTCTACTATATATAGTCAAAGGCTATTAGTCAGAATAGTCTTAGTAAAGAAAGTACTATAATTTTTATAGATTAGCTCCAAATAAAAAACGGAAATAACTAAAAGTTGATGTATAATCTAAGCTAAGTATAATATCTTGGGTTGTAGACATCTTCATAGAGTCTAGTTAGCGTTCTACTTTTCCTCTTAATCTATAATAGAGTAGGCATAGCCTGCTCCATCACAATTAAGTACTTAATTTACGATTCTTCTTGATAGCCTAAGTAGTAAAATCATATCACTCATCAGTAATTATATCTTCAGTAGTATTCAATTATTACTTACCTTCTTTCTAAATAATGAGTACTATCAAAATATCCTTGACTACTTAACTAAGTTATGAATGGATTCTCTGGTTTACTTTCTACCACTCAAGAAGATTGAAGTTATCAGTATATCCTATATGACGTATAGTGAGATAAGTCTTTTAATCTTAACAAGAAGTATCTTTATTCTTCTAAATATTAATAGAAAGGAATTCTGACTAAGATTCGAAAAGCCAGCTAATGGAGTTTAGATAGAAAATAGCTTTCAACACTAGTCATTACTTTTATCCTTTAAGATACTAAATACTAAACAGAACAATTATATCTCTTGGCTATGATAGTTGTTTAGATTGTCTAGAAAACACTAATAATATATATATATATGGTTTTATACTTTTATATATTATTCTCGTATCTTAATAATAAGTATCTTTTATAAAAAACTATATTAAGATATATTATATTTACCTAGTTTCAAAGTTAGGTTTAATATCATTTGAACGTTAAATATAGAGCGATCCTTCCTATCTATTTCAGAGTAGTATTTACTTAGTTTTTACTAGCTTCTTTTAACTACTACATTAAGAACATTTAGCTATTTACTAGTATTTTATTTCTCACCATCTTTATCTAAGATATCATCCATGTAATCTAGAAAGTCTAGTAGTTTGTTATACATAAGCTAAATATAGAAAATTCAGAATTTACTCTTATCAAGAAAGTTAGTAGTAGTGTTAACATAGCTATGTATCTTAGTTTATATTTTATCATAGCATTGTTCCATTACCTCCAATTATCGGTTTTCAAAATCATAAGGATTGGTTTTACTGGTATTAAAACTATCGAGATATAGAGCTAGTTTAAGAGTTATTTTTTTTAAGGTCCTTATTAATATACCTTCTAAGTTTAATCGCGTATTGATACATAGTTCATCCTATGTTCTATGTCATTCTTGTATGAAAAGTAACTAATAGTTCTTTCTTTAGTAGAACATATTACTAAGCAGTAACAAATTACTTACGGCGCTAAAGTAATATGTTAATTACGATATAGATAGCATATAGCTCGTACATGATTAGTCTATAATATCGTGGAGCTTTGTTCACCTCTATCTGCGCTTGTGCTTGATGCATAAATTAAGTGTACATTTTTAGCCTAAAGGGTATTTAGGCTTAGAAGTTAGTTTTTATCTATGTATATATATATATATATATATTAATATATATACGAATTTGTTGTTATCAAAATCTTGTTCTTTTCTGTATATTACAGCTATACCTAAACACTGTTTAGGCTGTGTTTACAATCTATCCTTTAGTTTATCCAAACTATTTATCTCCGATTTAGAAAGAGAGCCTTTTTTCTTCTATAGCTCTAAATCGTTTTTAGAATCTCTCTTTCGTCTTTAGCTGTTGTAATCCTTTCTAGGAAATCATAACTATCAGCCTCTTGTCTTCCAATACTCTTTCAGACCCTCTTTTTATTTTTTAAATATACTTATAAAGCGCCTCAATTTCACCTTTCGAGGCTTCTTGGTTACTTTATATCAGCTCTCTTAAGATTCTTCAATAAGTTTCTATCCTTTTTCTTCTGGTCCCTCTTTCATTCTATCTCTTTATCTTCTTTCTTCTTTTCTTACACCTTAATCCTCTTTTTAGCAATATTTTTTATAGTTAATAATATATTAGGTTATTCTATCTATTTTATTAGTCTATTTTAACTTTGTTTTCAATTTCTCTTTATGAAGATTTTATAAATACAGTATTAGAGCTAGACTAGCTATTTTCGAAAGAATATTCAGCTATCTCTCTTCTCTCTATATAGTATCTTAGTAAACACCTATAGTATTCAGTATTTCTTTTCTCTATCTCTTACTTTAACCACTAATAGCAATAGTCTGACTTACCATCAACTCCTCACTCAATTAGATAAGAGATAACATTATTATTATTCAGCTAGTATTTATTTACTCTATGATAATAACAGTTTTTGTTTATAATCTACTTACTAACTCGTCTATATCTTACTCTATATCTTATTTGGCTTTTATATTCTCTAATCTTCTCTAATTGTTTTATACTTCTCTCTATATGTTATTAGTCTAATACTTACCTAGCTACTACTTCATATCTATCTCTAGTTTGTTTAACTTTTCTAGTAAGATAGCTACTCAGGCACTCTCTCTTTTACTCTATACTATTCAAACTAGAAAGAGCAATACTAATTCTAATAATATATCTACTTTGCTTATTATTACTTTTATCTTAACTGTACCAGATAACAATTTAGTGATCTATAAGAGTAGCTAGATACTTATATCTATATAGATATCCAACCCTTTAACTTTTTTAATAGATACAAGTAAGCTGGATAGTTCTCTTAATAAGCACTACTAGCCCGATACTACAAAGGTTTTAGATCTATAGAGAGTTTGTATAAAGACTAAATATAAAATTATAATTAGTAATTAAAATTATACCAGAATTCAATTGTTGATATATACTATTCTAATTCTGGAAAGCTCAAAGTGACTTATTAGTATAAGTACTTTATTGTCTTTTTTCTTCCTAACGTTTTGCTAATAATCTTACTACATAAAGTATATAGTTATTTAAGAGTTATTAATTACTCTAATATAATTACATAGTACTCTGTTACTATCTATACAAGCTCTTATCATTTAGCCTCTACTCTAGTCAGACTCTTAGAGTACTTATAATAGATCCTAGAAACGACTAGATATCTCTATTAATTATAGATTAAAAATCCCCTTAGTATCTAACGTCTATACAATCAAAGAATACCTTAGACTACTAAATACTACTCAGTATATATTTTATAATAACACTTCAACCACTATTTTATTATAATATTTATATAGTACAATGTTATATGGAGCTTTTGCTTTATCAAGTAAAGAGCCTTTAGAGTGGTTGAAAAGGGTATATAGTGAATCTACTGCTTAAGGCTATAAGGGACTATATTAGTCTTATATTTAGATATATCTATATACTGTAATATTGATAGATAATATCTATACTAACTACTTCTATTATAAGCACTTTTCGATATATTGATTCTGTTATAAGTCTCTAAATAGAAGTCAGAATAGCTTCTTTTCCTTGTATTAGACTTCATAAAAATCTAATATTTCTAAGATATATTTATTATTCAATGTAGAGTTACATCCTTTGATGAGCTTAATCGGTTTTTGAAGTTCTCTACTATAGCTCTTTCTTTTCAAGCTATTTATAGTTCTATTACGATATTTACTACCAATATTGATTTACATCTTTAGTCTTTAATCCAATCTCATTGTTATATAGCTCTAAATATCATATGAATATACTTGGTAATTTATTAATTACGAATTATTAGAATCAGAAGTTTGATGTCTACTATAATCTCTCTAACGACATCTTAGATTATAACACTTAACTAGCTATTAATCCCTTTTTTTGATAGCACAGAATTATTACTTTTAGCTTAGATTATAGATTCTTTAGCTCTAATACTAAGACGAAACAGTCTCTATATCAAGATTCTAGGTCTATACCTAAGTTTAAGAGGAATACTAACAATACTAATCTAAGTTCTTTAAATAAACATAAGAAGACATATCATACTACCAACTAGCTTTATTAGTAATTCTTATGATATTTCACTTGTTTATTCTAGTTTAAGAAATCATTTATTGACTATACCTACTAGCTCTAACATTAGTATCTCTAAGTCACATTTATACTAATATCTTATACATCTTCAATATAGTACAATAAACAATCTCATTATCTCTATCATTCGACATTTTTTTGTCATATATTAAGCATCTTTATAATAATATCACTCTCTTTCTTCACCATTTTTTATACCAATAGTTCTTTTATATTTTCTATTCCCATATAGATATAGAGATTTTTATATTCTTATTTTAGTTCTTTTTAGTTCTATAAGTATTGGCTTTTGTTTTTTCATTATTCTTCTATTTTTCTCTTTTATTTCCAGAGGAGTACTCCATGATTTTTTTATATAAATAACTACTTTAGTTCATAGATATTCTATTGCTATTACTTTCTATCTCTCTATCTTACTCTTTTGATCTTATTTTTTCTCCAGCTCTTAAGCTCTTTTGCTAAAGCTTATTTAGTTGATATTCTATTACTGTTTTATCTATCTCTATCTAATTCTTTCATTCTCTATCCTTCCTTGAACCCTAACTTCTTATCTCTTTTCCTAGTTTGATAATCAATCTAGATATCTTTTTGGCTCATCTTCTTTTTCCACTATTATTCTTTTATATCTTTCTTCCTCTTTTTTTCACTTATCTTTAAAGTCTCGTGATTTATCTTTTTTTTTCAGTTTTTTTCAAAGGTTTCTCTATTCTTTCTCCAAAACTTTTTATCATTATTTACTATATTCTTGTACTCTTTTTTTGATTTTTGTATTCTCTTTTAAGTTCCTTTTATCTTTCTCATTTATTTATCTTTTTCGAATTTTATTTCTATCCTTCTTTTATCTTTCACTTTCTCGAATTTCGATAAACCTTACTTTTTATTATTTATGAAATTCTTCACAAAACCCTCATCATTATTCTAGGACCTATTTTGTTGAGTTTATATACACTAAATATATTATATCATCATTATTCTTTTATTTCACTTTCATACAACATCTATCCAGGTCTCTCTTTCTTTAAATTCTCTCTTTAAATTTACTTTTACTTAGACTTTTAATTCTTTGACCTAATTCTATATTATCAGCCTTTATACCTATCATCTGATACTAATATATACTGAGTGAATTCACTTATTTTAATTAAAATCAAATGTTAGAAACTTCATGTATATTTTTAGTCTTTATATCTTTTTAGCTTGACTTTAAATCTTCTTAGTCTTATCTACTCAAATAGCTTCTACCTATCATCCCTTCCTAGCAACATCATTATGATATTTAGACTGTCTTTTTTTTTATCTTGCTGTTACTCTACTATAGCTATTGAAGATCAATTGAATAGTTCTATAAACCACTCTGCTATCTCTACTAATAAGAGTTCTACTACTTTAGTCAGAGAAAAATTAGCTCATTCTTGATTAATTTAGTCTACTTTTCTTCTTATATCTATATCTACGTATCAGCTATATATAAGTCTAAGTACCCTTCTACAATTTATCTTCTATCTACTAAGTCTACTCTCTTCCATTAGCACTTTTTCTCTCTAAATACTACATAAGAAGAGCTCTCTAGCTAGATATCTTATAAAGTCTGTTCAGCCTACCATATATATGAGTCGATCTTTCTCTAGGAAGAAGAAGATTAAGTTCGATAGTTTCAATAATAATCTTTTTCGAGCTCTATAAGTACTCTAAGTCTAGGATTATTAAATCTTATGTTATAATATCTCATAAGTTTGTAGCTTTTCTCCTTTATATAAGTAATTCGCTAATACTATTATCTATGTAGTAGCTTTGTTCTTAGATGAGAATAGTATAGATAATTTATAGTAGAACTATAGAAGCACTTTTGTTATCTTATCTTTACTAGCTCGTTGCTTAGATCCTTTCTTCTTAAATATATAGTATTACCTAGATAGTAGTCACATATTTATAATTAGACTATCTGAGATAACCATAAGCTACACCCTTTAGCCTCTATCGCTATTAGAAACTTTATTAGTTTAAGGACTAAGTATAGTTTATCTAAGCGTGATAATATAACCTTTCTATAATATTGATTATATAGTACGGAGGCATATTTCTAGAGGTATAATAAGGCTGGCTTCTTTTTAGAGCTATCTAAGATCGTATGTTCTAGCCATACTCTAGATAAATACTAGAACCTATTTAAATTATATTATACTAATATTATTCATAGGGTGTGATCATTCGAGAGTTCCTATATTAATTTCTACAATAATAGTAATATTATAGATGATTTCATACATAGAAACTTTTCAAATACCCTTTGAATAGACGTCTCTTGTTATTAGTAAGACAGCTATAAATTTACTTTTATCAATTCAAATTCCGCTAATAATAGTTTTAGGTTAAAAAGTAGAAATGAATTAGAGAACCTGCTTACGATTAATTACTAGTATTATAGGCTCTCTTGATATTCAAAGATGTATTATAAGATCATATTGAACCTATACTTTAGTACTTTGTAAAAAGTGTACATTTACTTGAATCATATAGTACTCTATTAGATTACCCACTTTATCAACTAAATATAATACTAAATCAAATCTAGATTTTGAGTCTAGCTATAATTACTAGTCTATAAATCTTGAAAAGTAGCTAAAAGATAGTATATGTACTAAGATTGAGATAAATAAGTTACTTTTTTTAAGAAAGCTTTAGTAGGCTATAGTTATAAAGATTCTGACTATATATGTATAGCTAAGATTTGTTCTACTAAAAAGAATATCTCCTCTACTGCTAGAAAGTAAGCTATAAAGACTTATTAGAAAAAAAAGCTACTTATTATACTACTACTATAGCTACTATCTCTAGTAGCGCTGGAAATAATAATAATAGTCTAGTAGATACTAGTGATACTGATAAGCCTTTAGAACGTAGAAATATCAAGCAAAATATCAAAGCATGTCTCGATAGATATCTCTAATATAAGCTTATTGACTCTCTATTACTCTTTCCATCAACTTTGTTTATCAGTATTCCTATCTTATTTATGTTTAGTTTTGATCAAGATAACTTTTCTTTTATTCATTCTTTCTATTCATTTCTCTTTAATTTAGCCTTCTCTTTTACTAGCTATCGATTTCTTTATCTAAAGCATTTTCTAATTTCTCAACCTTTAGACTTATCTTTAAGTATAAAGTTTTTACTTCTTATAGTTTCTTAAGTATAGAGATAGTATTTAGCTCTATTGAAGTGTTTTCTCAAATAGATTCTTCTACCACTATCTTTCATAACATCTATATATTTTTAAGTTTTTATCCATCTTTGAATTTGCTAGTCTACTGTTTTCTAATAGCTATTTTCACTATGTTAAGAGAATATCTTATGGATATCATTTTTTACTCTCTCTTTCTTTTCTCTTGTTATCATTCTAATGAGTCTTTTATACAGTCTTTTATCTAAGTTCCTTTATTTTTCTTCCTTACGATTTCTTACAACCTTTTTTAGTAGAACCTATATACTCTATTTACCACTATATAATTCCTAATCAGTATCCTATTTAGGTTTAATAGTATACACTATTCCCTCTTATAAGCTTATGTAATTTAGAATAGCCTTTTCTACTTTAACTAGAAATTGGTAAGTACTGAAAAGTCTATATACCCTACATAAGTCTGTAACAAGTATTATATCTTTTAGTTTCAATACCTTTTTATAGATAAACCTAGTGTTATCAAGATATTCCTTATTCTAAGTGTAGAGATAAATTATTTATATGATAGACTCTTAGAGGTGCTTCCCTTACACTTTCAATTAGCCTATATATATAGCTACTATTATTTCTATATTCTTAATTCAACACCAGAATAACATCTGGTAAATGAATATTAATACAGTTATCAGTAGTATTTACTACTACCTAGAAATAAGATTCATGTGTGTTTCTTCTATAGCTTACCTAATAATGATTTAGTTACTTTGTGATGTATCTATTAGAATTCAATGTGGTTTTTAAAAAAAAAATTTATAGTACTATGATAGAAGTATACTCTCAATTAAGGATTTCTTAACTCTATATGTAATATATACTGATAATTACTCTACAGATACTCACTTAGGTATAAGAGTGTTTAATACAGCATTTATTCTTAAATTCTCTATTAGATGATATTTATAAGGACAGGCTCTATGTATAGAAAACTTCTTAAGATTAATACTTCTAAAGAGTCCCAAAACTTAGTTTTGCTAGAGCTTATATCTCTACTTATTAGAAAGTATAGTCTCTGATGATAACTAGATACTACTGTCTATTGAAGTCTAGTAGTATAGAAACTACGTCAATGGTTATATATCTATATAGCCGCTATCAAAATTCTAATAGCTATAATTGTTCTTCCTTTTATCCCGATACGTAAAACTAGTACTTACTATAGATTTTAATATAGTACTTTATATCCTAATATCGGCCTTTTGAGTGGTATATTACCTAGACTTTATACAATATATCTTCGTAATCTCGATACTCTCATTTATTATATAGAGCTTATATAGTAGCTATTAAGTAATCCAAATTACAGAGGGGTCACATGAAAAAAATATGTTCTGAAAAGTTCTAGTTTTTAAACTCATATAACTCGACCAATATAAGAGCTGTTCCTAATCGGGATAGCTTATTTTAAAGCTAAAAAGGAGCAGTCATACCTAAAAGTGCTAGGTGCTTGCATAGTCCGCACAGCTAAGCTTGAATCAGCTCTCAAGTAGAGCTATAAAAAAACACTGGTTATAAGCTAAAATATCTCTTCATCAGACGTATAAAACTGCCTACAAAAAATACATATTTTAGATCCATAAATCAAGATTATATAACTGAGACCTCAGCTATAGTTTATTACTCAACTAATAAAATTAAAGTTAAGAAAAAAAAGAGTAAGCTTTGTTAAGTAAAATTACTATTCTAGCTTAGTAAGCTTGAAATATATATTCTTATCCATCTAAGAAACAGTTTTATAGCTCCATATCCTTAAGATAGCGATAAAATTTTTAACCTTTGAAGCAGAAGTTAAATATTTATTAAACGCAAATATCTCTACTAAAGATATTTGTGATATATTAAATAGACCTTCTATATCTATTCATGCCGCTATTAGTTAAGTTAAGAAGAAAAAGAAGCTTAAGAACCTACTAGAAATAGCTAAAAGAGCTAAGGTCTTAAATAGGCTGGCAAATGGGTTAGGTTAAGTTAGGTTAGGTCATAATTACTTAAGACCTAACCTAACCTAATCTACCTTCTTAGCAACCTAACCTAACCTAACCTAATCTACCTTCTTAGCAAATTAACCTAACCTAACCTAAGTCTTAGCACTAAAAGGATATATTAGGTTAGATTAGATTACTAAGAAGATATATTAGGTTAGGTTAGGTTACTAAGAAGATAGGTTAAGTTAAGTTAGATTAGCTAATAGATAGATTCAATTAGAGTTATACTTATTTGTTACAAGTAACAAGAAGGATTCTCTCCTTGACAAGTGACGAGATGGCTGAAGGCCTATGGACGTCCACGTCAGAAGGTAATGATCATCGC
>JALPSE010000600.1:0-11758 GCA_030558545.1 Bipolaris gigantea | reverse complement strand
CACACACACATATATACCCTCCGGTATACGCTGCAGGGAGCATCCCTTCAAGCACACAAATACGACAAGCCCACCCATCCATCCCCACCCTGTCACAAACACAAACTGCTCCCCTCTCCGCAACGCCGGCAGAGCTGGATTCATGCCCCTTTCAACCACAGCCCCTTGGTCCGTCTTGGATCAGACAGAGAGTATGCATTTCACCTTGCACTGACTACGCAAGAAGCTGGGGGGGGCGTGCGTGTGCGGGAGGCGATCGGCAACAGGTTACTACTACCTACATGGCAAGCCTTCCTGATGGTCAGAGTCACGTCTTTCATCCCCGCCAACTTGCCCACATGGCACACCGCTCCTGCCTCCCCTGTCTGCGAGTCAGGCGTAGCCCGACTTTGGGATCGTTGGAACATCCCAGACGGTCGATTGGCGAAAAAAACGCTAGAGAGATGCGATGATGTCACTTTCCCTTTGCACCTCGCTCATTTCGTCGTCTCTACCAAAGGGAAAAGGCACGGATACAACGTATGGCAAGGCTTGTTGCTTACAACAGCAAAAAAACCTTCACACGTGACGAGTTGCTTATACATTGCCATTTTTGCTCTGAAACTTTTTTTTTGGAAAAAAAAAAAAAGCAAAAGAATGACGGGGTTTTCTTCTTTCTCCCGTCTTCTATCGTTCACTTGAAAAACACTACGTGTCGGGGGGGAAATGGTCTTTCGCTCATATGAACACTGGCTTGACAAAGTAAAATAAATGATGCTCGTTAAATAGGAAAAAGAAACGGAGCGTGCCAATAGTCACAAGCCACGACTCCCGCAGATGACGCATGCCGGCTTGCTGATAGACAATACGCGGAAAACGTTCGCCACGCTTGATTCCAAGTGCAAAGGAAATGATGCTCTCTCAAAGGATTCGGGTCTCCCGGTCCAATGGTTCCCCTCTATCACGGGCCACGACCCCTGGAAATACCCAAACCCTGAGGCGCTGCGCCGTTCTTTTCTCTTTCGTTTACACTGCTGCGTCTGCCTGCGATGGCCGAGATACTTTCACTGCGCAAGCTATCCATGCTTCGCCTCATGCTGCTGGAGCTTGACCTGCGCTTGGCCCGTCTAGCTTCATCTGGATCATGGGGGTTTAGTCCACTGGCTCTTGCAAAGAGATTGAGTATGTCCGTAAGGCTGATGACTCCACTGAGTCGGCCTGAGAGGCTAGCTCCAGGCATAGCTGAGATGGCTGATGCCGAAATGGACGGGGCAACGGCTCCTGTGGCAGCAAGATGTGTGGGTGCCGTACAAGTTACCGGAGTTGGACCGGCCAACCCAGGCAGCGGCGTGATTGGTGAAGGGGGAACAACAATTGCGGGTGTTATTGCGGGCGTGGAAGGCCCTGATGAGGCAGGTGATTGTGCATCCACGACCCACATACGGTGCGAGCGGGTAGCTACTAGCTTGGCCACCGTATGTGCAAGAGTGCTGTAGGGGTTTACATGAAACACAGGAAACGAGTCTTTGCCATCATCCACCCCCCGTTCAGACAGGATGACGGAGATGAAGTGGATGCAGGATGAGCGGAGTAATGGAAGTGATGTGGACTTGGTCAACAGCTATCGACACATTGTCAGTCACAGATACAAAAGGTCGGAACCCTGTGAGCTTACCCGAACATCGACTTGTGATATATTGCCAACAACATTGTTCTGTGCATCGAGGACTGGCAGAGACGAGACGCCTTCATTGTTCATAAGCTCGAGAGCTGCCGCCAAAGGCTTATCTCCACTATTTGTCTGGTCAGCTCAGAGGCCCTGGTAAATGCCACGGATTCTCACTTGATGGCCATGACCGTCTTTGAACCAAGATCCAGGTCCCTGATCAGCTGTGGATAGAGCTGGTCGACGGCTGGGAAGCTCGACCGATTCTCCCAGAAAAAGCGCATTAACCTCAACTGTGTGAGAATTCCAACGACATTTTGTGAGCCTTGTTCCACGACGAGTATTCGGTGTATTCCACTGCCAAAAACTTCAATCACTTTGCACAGGTCTGTATTCTCATCGAGGGTAATCAACGGCTCCTTGTTGCCCCCAACTTCCTTAACGTCTTTGAGGGGAATAGGTTTACCCTCTCGACCCTTTCTTGCAAGCTCGTCGAAGGATGCAATGTCTCTCTCTTCGGGGTGTGCAAGGCCGACTACGAGGAGAAGGTAGGCATTCAGATCGCTGTAATCAAACGTCCCGACTGCGTGTCGCGAATTGGTATTTTCGCGAAGGAGGACAACATTGGGAGCACCGTTCTTGACGAGTATCTATCGATATCAGTATCGACCGTGCAGCAAGACGATGCAGCCGTATTCCTCACACTCGTAGCATCCTCGACACTGGTGTCGTACTCGACAAACCTGACCAGCTCCGGGTCGACGATCTCGCGAAGACGGACGGTCTTCCAGTCCCGTCCTTGGAATTTGGAATCGCCGCCCTTTGTTGGAGGGTTGCTGAGAAGCTCCTGCAGGGCTTGTTGTGTGAGCGAGGGCTGGCGTGATGCGCGCGGTGATGTAGGGGCTCCTCGCATATGCTCAGCAAAGCCTGAGCGGTGCGACGAGTGGGGACTCGGAGCAGCGCCCATTTTGAGAGCAGGCGGAGCGTTGCGGCCTATCGATGAGGTGGAGCTGCCGAGGGAGGCATTCTTGGTGTCGGCGTCGTGATTGCGGCCTGTCATGGTTGCGACGCCTGCGTGTCGCGTGTGGCGTATTGCGGGATGCGGGGCTCCGCGGCAGGAGTTAAGAGCTAAGGCGGGGTGGAGCAGAGAGCTATATGCCGTCAGGTATGCATGTGCTCAGGACACGGCGATACAAATGTGAGACGACAAGCTGTCGGTTGTTCTACGGCAGAGTCGCCGCATGCGAAGCGGAATCGAGGTGGGCGGGGGGGGGGCGCTTGCCCGCAGTTGCAATGCCCGCAGCTGTTAATCTCCTATCACCAGCTGCGGGTGGAATGCGGGGTTGCCATCGCACTTTGCAAGAGCGTTGATCGCCAACAGGCGTTGAAGGGGATATTATATGTATTTTTTTTTCATATACTTAATCAACGCAATCGAAATCGCTATAGGCTTCCGTATCTGGAACAAGCGCAAGCTATTTTCAATACTCATACTGCGATGTATTCATACTGAAAATGTGAAAAATCATCAAGACCGCCTGCCGTAGCCATGACAGCATTCCAAACTCCCACCTGAAATCATAGCCCAATGAAACCAGAGACCCTGCGCCTAGGCGTCCTTCTGCTGCTCAGCCTGACGTTGTTGCATGCGCTCGCGGATGGCGTCTCCTGAGGTTGAGTCGCCATCCCGGCCACTGGCAGCAGGCCCATCGCTAGCAGTGTCGACAATATTGTCATCGTACGTCATGCCGTTTATCATGCGTGCTTCTTTCTTCTGCTGCTCAGTGCTTGACATGGTCTGTGTCGATCCCGCGCTGAGAGGGACGCCGACGCTCGACATGGGGCTCGCCGGAGTCTGGTCCCTTAGATAGCCAGGTAATGCGCTCGCCTTGCCTACAGCCGGACTGCCGAGCTGACTGTTGTGGCGAGCTGGCGTCCTCGCGCCCTCACCGAAACCGACCAGAGAAGCCGCCTCGTCACTGAAACCGCCCATGCTTGAAGTGTCCATGTCCTGATCCTCACTCATTCGGTCTGGCTCATACACATCGCTGCCGCTAGCCCAGGTTGTGCGGCCACCGACAGATCCAGTGGCACTAGCACTGCCAACGGTACTACGCTCGCGGAACAGCTGTGGTTGGTTGTTCGCGTCAAAGTAAGCTGGAGGGTGGTTGGCTGCGACACCTGGGTTGAGTCCTTGAGAAGAGCGACCAGAGACTGTAACCCGCTCAAGGCCAGCCAGGCGTGAAATGCGATCCGCGCGCTCAGCTTCGGCTGGATTGCGATGGTGGGGAAAGTGGCCTCGATGCCCGTCCTTGATTGCAACGGTAGACAACTCAGACATGGTAGTGGTAACGGAATTGGGTGTGCCCCTGGGTGTGTTGCGTTAGTCGACTTTCTCAATACTCAACCCCGCCGGGGACGTATGATGTCTTACGGAGCGTCGCCTGGAGTCTCGTCTCCAGATGGCGGCGGTGGCAGATTGATCAGCGTGGGCGCATTAGCTGTCATTGTGACTGGGTGATGTGAATTGACTTGGGTGTTTTGTGAAGGTGGTATTGGAGGTTAGGAGAGCAAGCACAGCGTCTGGGCAAGTAGTTAATTACAGGGACGGCCGGGCCCGTGACGAGTGACGAATGACGTAGCGTGTACCTGAGAAGCGTCGAGTGAAGCAAGCACGGACGACAGTAGGCACGCTCGTGAGGCGAAAACCCGGCGTCATACCACGTAAACTAAGTACCCAACTCCACCCCTATTCAACTGTAAGCTTGGGGCAGTACAATCTCCCCGCCTCATTCTCGAGTCCACATGGGCTTGCTCTGACCGTTGGTTGCGCACTTGAACGCAGGGTCCTACCCTAGCGTTTCCCCGGCCCTTGATTGGCTACCGGTGTCTTGGAACTTTCTCCCCACACTCCAGTGCACAGTACATCTTCTGCATCTACACTGCATACTATCATCTCGACTTCGTATCCGCATTAATCAGATGCCAAGTGTTTGTCAAGTACGCCAATCGTGTCAGTTTCTATTATGGAGTCATCGGACCTAAGCAATCCAAGAGCACCTTCGCCATAGCCATCCAAATCGATGTAGAAAACTCAGGTAGCTTGTTCATGAGCAACACTCGAGCTGTGCTGAGACCGTGGGATACTACAATCAACAGATGCCAAATAGAGTAAGCCCGTGACGCAAGGATATCGATCGCTTGGTTTATTCCAGTAAAACGGGGGGTTTCCCATCACATTTCGCCATACGAGTACCGTCACTACGCTTCATCAATTCATATCTTCTTGCCCCTTTACGCCTCATATGCATCTGTCATGGTTCCTTCTCCACCCGCCCAACTTAAACCTTGTTCTCAAGCCTGCGCTCGTCTCTCAGCTTGATCAGCTTCCCGACAGCCTCATCAAGCGGTACGATGACGCCACGCTGTTGAGTCTCTTGGTCATCGCGGTTTCTCCAGTTGACAGCCCTCGCCTGCTGTTCCTCTGCACCGACAACCATGATGAAGTTGTATAGTGCCAACTGTGCCGTGCGAATCTTCTTTTGCATGGTGTTACCGCTAATGTCGATGTCGGCGTGGAAACGGTTCTTGCGGAGCACAGCTTGAACTTCCTTGACATAGTCATTTGCGCTCGGCATCACAGGAATGACCATGACTTGGCGAGGTGACAGCCAGAACGGCCACCTACCTGCGAAGTGCTCTGTGAGGATACTGGAGTTGTTTAGCGGGATATTCTCACCACAAAGGGGAGTCAAGACTTACGCAATAAATCGCTCAAAGGAACCGTAAATAGCACGGTGGATCATGACGGGCCTTGCATAACCTGGTTGTGGTTCCTTTGGATTCTTAGCCACAGCAGCACCAGTAGCTTCTGGCTTCTCCTTCTTCTGCTCGGCCTGTTCGACTTCCTTCGACTGCTCCTTCGCCTTTGTGGGAACGACCTCAGAAGTCATGTACTCAAGTCCGAATTGGATAGGTAGCTGGAAATCGAGCTGAATGGTAGCACACTGGAACTCTCGCTTCAAAGCGTCTGAAATGGTAATGTCGATCTTAGGACCATAGAAAGCGCCATCACCAGGGTTAAGCTCCCAAGCGCCACCACCCTCAGCGGTAAATTGATCCAAAGCCTCGGTCAACTTCGCCTCGGCCTTATTCCAGGTATCGATATCACCAAGGAAGCCCTCAGGACGTGTACTCAACTTCAGCTTGAACGTGAAACCAAACTTTCCATATACAGCCCTTAGAAAGTCGAACAGCGCAGAGATCTCCTCAGTGATCTGATCTTGGGTACAGAAAACGTGCGTGTCATCTTGCTGGAATCTGCGCACACGGGTGAGGCCGGTAAGCGCACCGCTGGCTTCGTTCCGATGTAGGATACCAAAGTCGGCCATACGAATAGGCAGTTCGCGGTAACTGCGCTCACGGTGCCCGAAAATCAAGCAGTGTCCGGGGCAATTCATGGGCTTCAGAGCCCACTTCTCCTTCTCGACATCGAAAGTGAACATGTCGTCTGCGTAATGTTGCCAATGACCCGAAATTTTCCATAGCGCAGAATTGAACATATTCGGTGATCCCACTTCCTGATACCCGCGGTTCCAGTATTCTTCGCGCAGAAAAGCTTGTAGTGTGTTGTAGATGATCTGACCATGTGGGAGGAAGAAGCATGAACCAGGACTGTACTCGTGGAAAAAGAACAATTCTTGTTCCTTTCCAATCTTGCGGTGGTCGCGCTTAGCAGCCTCCTCGAGGAACTTGAGGTGTTGCTGCATCGCATCCTTGTCGGGGAATGAAACACCATAGATACGTTGCAGACTGTCGTTCTTTGCATCACCCAAAAAGTATGATGCGGAATTCTTCATGACCTTGAACTGCTTTATCCGTCCGGTGTGCGGTACATGGGGCCCTCGGCAGAGATCAATCAGCGGTCCGTTTCGGTACACCGTGGTGAAGGTGCCGTCGGGAATCTTATCCTTGATGATGTGCTGCTTGTACTTGTTGGACTTGAACATCTCAAGCCTAGGACAAATTAGATAGATTCGCCACAGAAGGATGAAACCCCTTACAAATCATCCTTGGATAGGGTCAGACGCTCGAAGACTTGCTTCTCCTTGACAATACTGTTGACAATGGTCTCCAGCGGTTTGTGGTCGGCAGGGTCAACGGCAGCGTTATCAGGGAGGGCCATCTGTAACATAGTCAGTAGCGTCCCTGTAACTTTGTCATAAAACAGACCTCATAGTAGAATCCATCTTCAATAGGAGGACCAATGCACAGGTCGCATCCAAATCTGCGTTCCGAGGCTTCTCCTAGGATATGCGCGCTCGAGTGCCAGAAGACTTTCTTGCCTTCAGGGTCGTCAAAAGGCAGGAGCTCAAGCTTGCAGCTCTTCTCCAGTGGTCTTTCAAGATCCCATAGTGTCTCCTCCGGTGTTCCCTTGTCCAAACGCGCGACAACGGTGCGCTCAAACAGGCTCTTGGAGATGTTTCGCGCAATGTCGGCAGGACTGGTGGACCATGACTCGCCCTCAACAATCTTGCCGTCTTCAAGCGTAATGGTAATTTTCTCTGTTGCGAGAGCAATGAGTCAGCACTATGTAAAGGGGTCTCGCGTCGAAGTGATGAGCGTACCGCGGGGCTTCTGGGCGATTTCTTCGTCGTACTTTGCCTTGAGTTTCTCACTGGAATGCGGTTAGCATGCACTTCGCAAAACTCCAAGCGCCGCTTACAAAATCTTGATACGATGGTCTATGAAGGCTGGTGCAGGGTCAAGCATCAATGGACGACCATCGCCAGCATCGGCCTTGGCCTTCTTCTCCTTCTTCGGTTTTGGAGCCTTGTTTCCTTTTTGCTCGGCCTTCTGTTCGGCAGATACGGCCAGGTCTTTCACTCCCTCGACAGCCGCGTTGACGGCATCTTTGACTGCGTCCGCCATGTGGTTGTTACTGTCGAGTCCCAAGCACGCGGGGTGGAAATTGTATGTATACAGCACTGGTGAGTCAAGCACTGCACAAGATGAGGGGACTCAGAATGCGATGCGAATGCGATGAACCGTGTCGCAGATAGAATGTCTCCAAACCAGTCTGGAGGGTCAGGTCCGGATGCAAAGCAACGTCCGACTCATACACAATTTCAGAAAGGTCCACGCCCACGGCAGCCCACTTGGCCTTGGCAGGTGCATTTGGTGGGGTTATGCGGCGGCAGGATCCATCGGCGAAACGTGGGACCGATTGGCCCTGACTTTCCAACTTCATTTTCAGTTCGAACTTTTCGCGAAGCTCTCGAACAAGCTCACCTTTCGCGCACCGACCACTCTCAACACAACAGAAACAATGGCATTTCGCGGAACTCCTCGTGGCGGTCGCGGCGGCGGCTTCGGCGGACGTGGTGGGTTCTCTGCTCGTGGAGGTATATGGCACGCTCAGAGCTGTACAGAATTTCCTAGCTAATGCGCCACAGGACGCGGTGGAATGGGAGCCTCTTTCGGACCCCCAGACACTATTGTTGGTAAGAAGAGCATTTTGATGCGAAAAGGCTGGAGCTAACCTTTTGTAAGAAATGGGAAAATTTATTCACGACTGCGAAAACGAGATGTTCTGCGAATCGATAAACACCAAGATTCCCTACTTCAATGCGCCAATCTACCTGGAGGACAAGGTATATATATTACGAATCTGGAATCCAAGGAGAGAATAGGATTGACCCGTCTGTAGACGCCCATCGGAAAAGTTGACGAGATCATGGGCCCGCTGAACCAGGTCTACTTTACCATCAAGCCGCAAGAGGGCATACAAGCAAAGTCATTCAAGGCCGGCGACAAGTTCTACATTGGAGGCGACAAGCTGCTCCCTCTTGATAGGTAACGTGGCTCACCTGGCTGTCCACCTAGCGCACTAACAAAAATAGGTTCTTGCCCAAGCCCAAGCCTGTTGGCGGCGTTACGAAGGTCAAGAAGCCCGCTGGCGCAGGCCGTGGAGCACCACGAGGTGGTTCCCGTGGCTTTGGAGGTCGCGGCCGTGGAGCACCGCGTGGACGCGGTGGACCCCCTGGACGCGGAGGCTTTGGTGCCCGTGGTGGAGGTCGCGGCGGAAGCGGTGGTTTCTCAAGAGGCAGCGGACGTGGTGGTGGCGGCTTTGGCGGACGTGGACGAGGAGGATACTAAATGCTTCGGCCCGGGACGACGATCATCTCATGCTGAAGAAGCGCTGCGTTTTGCGCTGCTGTTTCGGCTCGAGCCTACGATTACCCACCGATACCATGATCATTTGTCGGCGTTTTGGAGTTGCGATGGAACCACTGTAACATGTCGAAAACATGGCACCCTTTTGCGGACGCTCTGAGATGGATGCGCGTATTGTTATTTTTCTCTAGCCAAATTACTCTCGATTTACAAGCAATCGCAAAGACGGGAAGCTGCAAAGCCCCGTACGTGGTGACCATGGCTGACTGTTGGGGTTGAGGGGGATGGCGCGATATCACTTAAAACTTCAAAGGCACCAGATGTCGAGCTTTTGACATTTCACCAAAACAACTTTACAAAGAAGCATGTAGGATTGCGCATCATCTCATTCTGGAAATGGTCATGTTTGGTATGCTGATGGTTTTATCCGGTCACTAATTAACCTACAATTAAAGGCGTGGGTGACGAGACGAACCTCAGTAATTCCCAACCTGTGCAAGAACAAGCAGAGTACATGCGTGCCGTGATGTCAGCGTCCGAGTTATCGGATGCTGCGAAAGACCCGAGACAGTCGAAAGATTGGGCTTTTTTCCCGATGGAGCTTCGTGCTGCAGCCAATAGACTCATTTGCGACATGCCAGCCATCTCAGCCCAGCCTCCTCCATGGGGTCGCGGCGGTCCGCGGAAGCATCGACAACAACAGGTTCTGTAGGGGCTCGGACGGCTTTTACCTCCCTCTTACACGGCCCATCTTTCCCTACCTTTCTTTTTCCTCCTCACTTTTGCTCTCTGAAAGGGGTGTCCTGGTACTACCGAGCTCTCCGCATTCCACCCCGCAACAATACCGCCGTGTCTGAGCCACATCCTCACGTCACTCATTCGCCTGTGCCAATCCCCCACCGCCTCCGTACGACAGCGCGCAAGGACTCGGAGACGACTCCATGAGAGGCTGGATATCAACAGAAGAGACGCACATCTGGTCAATTGCTGGATTAGGGAAGGGAGACTACGAGGCTGCCAAGTCAGTATACGGATAACCGACGGTAAACAAGGCAACGAACCTCGACACCTAGGAATACCATTGCAGCTACACGAGCGCAACAACCCCCTTGCCCTGCGCGACCCCAAGTGAACGCAAATCCATCGCAGACCACGTGCGACGAAGCCTCAAAGCTCAAAAGACCGAAAAAATGGCGCGCGCAGGACATTCAGGCACAGTCGTCGGCTCGGCGATAGTAGTGCGGGAAAAGTACTACTGGCCAGACTTACAGCTGAACATCTGGACCATAGTCATGCTGGCAACGGCAGGGCTAATACTGGGTGTGAATGCGCAATTTATGGAGATACAGAATCGAATGGGCTTGGGAACGCCATGGTACGTGAAGGTCTATGACCTATACTCAAGCAGCAAATGCAAACACTATCCAATTCTCCCTGGAAACGACTGTTAACCCAAGTTCCACATAGGATCATGCCCTATGGCGTCACGGTAGGCACTCTCGCTATCATCTTCATCATTATCGAAATCGTCTACATTGCGCAACGAAAGCTCCTTCCTGGCGTCATGATGTTGTTTTCCTTCATTCTGCTCGTCCTCTTCCTCGCCGGCGTCATTGGAACTGCGATACAACTCTTTGCCGGACCCAATATCAACAATCAATGCAATACCTACGTGTTCAATAATGATGCAAGGGGACCCACCATGGAAACGCTGGCGTTTTTGCAGCAGAGGAATATCTGTAAGTAACCATATGTTCTTTTCGGAAGATGAGAGAGACTAATCAAGCTGGAAACAGGCCAATGCTGGCAGGCTCAATTTGCATTCTGGATTATCGGAACGGTGTTTCTCATCTGGATGATGGTCATGGCTAGCCAAGTCAACTCCAACACCTACGTCAGGTAGTAGGAGGCTAAGGTCTTGGCCTTTTTTTGTCACGAGAAACATATCCAGACTTCCTTGCATGTAATGCTTTTTTTTTCTTCCTTTTTTTCTACGATTCATGCGCCACGTGTCTATGACGGTATTGATGGTAAGCATGTACCATGTAATTTGGGCGACAGCAACAGCGAATGTTGTAGTGTATAAACGATGAACGAGATATCGATTGGGTTGACGCACAGCAGTGAAGTGAGGGCGTATGTGTAAGAGTAACAGTACAGCTAGATGTTAACAGTGGGAACGAAGAATGATAATGGATGTCTTGAAGCATAGGCAGAGAAAGATTACACATACAAATATCAACCCAACCCAACCCAACCCAACTGGTACTTGCGTCTGATGGAAAGCACGCCTGCATGCATGCATACACCTTGTAGTTTACACTTCTCCCACTCTCAACCTTGTTTGCCTGGTTGTATGGAACAAAGCCCCTCCCTTTTTCTCATACTTGCACAAGTACCCGTGGCTCGAGCTACTACCTTAGCAACAACCATTACATCAGGTCGCCAAGTCCAAGGGGCAGTAATCGGGCGCAAATGCGAGCATAACGACTGTCAGCCAAGACTGAAAAAAGTAACATGGGGTAGATATACAATGCTAATTACTGGGAACGGGGGTGAGGGATCGCCATACCACCTGCCCCTTTCCCTCCCTTCCGTTATCTGAGTCAGCTGTGGATGTAGCGCAAGGAGGATGAGATGCAGGAACTTTTCTTTGTCTCTTCCCTCGTTGTTGTGCGTAAAATAAAGTACACACATGTTACCGCTACGGCGAGGTGCTAATGTAAGGAGGGTGGGAAAGGGTGATAGTCCAGCCCTTGAGCAAGCCAAGCGCTCGCTGTAATGCCCCCGAAACCAGCCGCCCAAACGGGCAAAGAACTATCTATGCCCCATAGCTCAACACAACTATACCTACCCTTTTTCTCTATCCCCGTCATCGCCATGCCGAAACAGCGTGATTTGACAGAGAAAAACAAGGCGAAGCTCCAGCCAGTCCGC
>JALPSE010000599.1:0-11842 GCA_030558545.1 Bipolaris gigantea | reverse complement strand
AATACCCCCCCCCCCCCCCCCGCCACCATGAAAAATCCACGTCTTCTCCATCTTCCCATAAAGTATGGGAACCAAAGGGGTGTATCGAACGCACGACCTTTTTCTCCCTCCATCGCTGCACGCTTCCATCGCCAAGGCAAGCAGGTACACTCCAGGGCAGGGTACTTTTGTTCATGCACCGTGACACATGTCCTCCCTCCTCGACCGCGCCAAACCACGCATAACCATGGCCCCATCTAAGCGCAAAGTAACGCGAGTTAGCAGCAGCAGCAGAAGAAGAAGAAGAAGAAGAAGAAGAAGAAGAAGAAGAAGAAGAAGAAGAAGAAAAAAAGAAAAGAGCTCAAAGATATGGGTATATAGGTAAACAACCAACAACCAAACAAGAAGAGAAGAAGAAGAAGAAGAAAAAAACGCCCCGTTCTATCCATCATTTCATGATACGTTACTCGCATGCCTCCTTCCCTTTGCAAACCTCCATACATACACCCCATCCCATCCATGGTGCACTCTCCAAAACTTCATCACATAATCACACAGTGCGTCTTCCTCTTGGCCTTCTTCCCGCACTCTCTCCCCTCTGAATCTGCATTTTGACAAGTGTCCATTCGCAAGCCACCACCCCGTGCACAAACTGACTGTCCTCGCGCCTGCTGCCCTCTTGCGGCTCGGTGCGAGAAACTGGCTGTATGATTGGCCAGCGGAGGCGCGCTCGTGGGAAGTTGGTGGGCAGACGCGAACCGCTGGGGGTTGTTTGCCGGTGGGATTAGCGGTGGCAGGGCCGCCATTCTTGGGTCCATGGTTCGTCTCGATGCCGATGGGAAAAAGTTGGGATAGGGAGCTGGAACCGAAGCGCCTTGTGCAACGGGCCGGGCTTGTATGTGTGGTGCGGACACGCGGCGGGAGCCGGTGTTTGCTGGGCCCGACGATGATACCAAAGGAGACGAGTAGAGGTCGTGGTTGGCGTAATCTGAGACCGGATTTCTCAATGGGGCTTGATGAGAAGGAGGCCTGTATGTGGACGTCGAAGCCGCCGGATGTGCAGAGTATGACACTTGGCCCGACGAGCGTACCGATGAACTTGGTTGACTTTGCACTGTGTCCGAGGGGTGGGGAGCGGGGTACGTAGATGGATGGATAAGAGTCGGTCTACGGCCTCTTTCCTGATCTGGAGCAAAGAATGCGTTACTCGACATGGATTGCTGGCGTTGCTGGTACGGATGCATGGGCCCGTGTGAAATGCGTACCGACGTATTCGGTAACCCAGGGACGGGAGGCGTGGAAGACGATGGCTGCACACTAGGCGCTCGTGGCAATGGAGGCGCATCGGGATGGCTCAAGCTAACGCTTTCTGCCGCCGCTGCTGTAGCTGTGTATGCTGGTGGTGGTGGTACCCAATTATCCGCGTCACTCTCGTGAGGCATCTCTCGGTGCCCATCTGCACGACGGTACTCCAGCGGCCTGTACGGCAAGGACCGTAGATGCCGTCGGTTGGCAGGAGATACAGCCGCCACAGTAGCGGCTCTGGCTAGCGACATCTGCGACCTCGGCTGCTGGTTGTCGTAGGGAATTTCGAACATGGCTTGTGCCTCTTCCGGTGTCAACTCTTCAGACTCGTCCGTTGTTATCACCGGCCGCGGCGCGTTCTGATTCGCAGCAGAAGTATTTGCACGCTGTATAGGCGTGGATCCAATCCTCGAGTTTCTCCGCGATACCGATCCGTTGCGGTCCTGAGCCCGACGCTGAGCAATGGTTCTGGTCCGTACCAATTCAACCTCGCGATCAAAGTCAATCGATCCCTCTGGCAGCATCTCCCCAGGACACAGCGGATCGAGGTCATACTCTGTCTTCAGTGGTGTTGAGGGGACACTTCCCAGAGGTTTTGTCTTGTCAAAATCGAGAACGATGAGTACTCCCTTTGATCCCAACGGCGCGCCAAGCACCTCGTTCTCGTCAGGCACGGTGCTCGAATTTCCAACAGCCACGAGTCGTTGGACATTGGCGTTCAGTCTGACCCATCTCAGCACGCAAATCTCTTGCAACGTCCCTGCATCGCCATTTGGTATCGGGATACAAAAGCAGGGGTGAATCGGCGCTTCCTGTTTCGACTTTGGCTTGGGTTGGTACTCCCAGCCAGGAACTTGATAGATCCATATGTTGGTCGTTCCCTGGATGCGTAGAGCGACAGCTGCAAGGTCAGCATTGGGCGATACCGCAGGCATGGCATCGTCGACAAATTCCGAACGCGTCCAGCGTTGATGATCAGGCAGAAACATTTTCCTCTGTGTGAAGCGCTGGCAGGCAATGTCGTAGATGCCCCAAGAATCCTCTTCGGCGTTAAAGGCAAACAGTTCGCTGAATGTGCCAGTATCCGCATCCGGAAGAAGGGTAGCCTGACGCGCTATCCTCGCCGTCTCGGGAAACAGGACCGAGCCTGTCCATGCAGCTTCGGGCGGTTGTGGTATTGGCTCCCCCTCCTCGGTGAGAGGCCCGTCGTACAAGCCAGGCAGAACAAACAAGGCAGACCCGTCCGACTTTCTCGCATAGCCCGTGATGAGCAGAGTCCTCCCGTCATCGGAGAATTCCAGCGCATCTCCCGCAGGCCCCGAGAGCGTACGTCGCAGAGTTTCGGGTACTTCGGGACCAATGGCTATGACCTCGATACCAAATTTGTTGCCCGTTATGAGTATGCGCGCATCTGGGGAGACGACAATGGAGCTAGCCTCGTGTACCAGCATGATGGTCCGCCTCTTCTTGATCTGGTCGGTTCCCTCGCCATGTATCTCGTAGACGTCGACTTGGGAGGGCCGCGAAAGGGCCGCGAGGAGGAAGCCATCCTCGGTAATGTCAATGGCAATAGGCTTGCGTTTGACTTGCAGCGTCCGGGCCCATAGCCGTGGCAGCTCAAGGGTCTTGATCAGAAACAGATTCGAGGCCGAGTAGACGGCCACGAATCCACCCTTGCGCGAGACGCTGACGTCAAAGCTGTCAGGCAGGGCAGACGACGAGGCGGTGTTGGAGACGAGTTCGAGGAGCGAGAGGGTAGGGTGGGCACACGGTAGGGCTGTGGGTGGCGTCTCAGGGCTGGATGGGTCGTCGTAGGTGGTGGCCGAGGTCATGGCCGTCGAGTGGCCCGAGGACGAGAGGGCGTCGGCGTTGACAATGGAAGAGGCCGAGAGCAAGGTGTGCAGGAGGTCATCGTCGCCCGAGTCGTCTGAGCTTATAGAGGCAGCAAGGGGACGTGGATATGCCGCCCGTCCTGGCTGGGTGGTGGCGTCATCGGCAGTGAAGGCGACGACGCCCTTTGCCCTGCCCTGGGCGCCCGGCAGCCCCGTCGTCGTGGTCCTGGCCGTCGTGGTCGGGGTCGTGGTCGATGGAGCGGAGCTGTGGAGGTGGTCGGACATACCCACCATGGCAGGCCCCGTTGCAGCGTGCCTAGGCCCGACAGTGGAGGAGGGGTGGTGAGGGTTGGTCGAGGGGTATGGTGGCAGGGCTCGGGTCAAGTAGGCTTGGAAGCCATGGTCCGCCTCGATGTCTGCGTCGGTCGTCGGTGGGCGCAGGCGACGAGTCTAGCAATGGCAAAAGCAAGTTGCGAGCATGGCGATTATCAACAGGGCGGGACGGGCGAGGTCGGCCGATGTCTATCAAGCTGTGTTTGTGTGCGTGTGTATGGCTGCAGCGGCCAGCCATGTCGGTGGGAGACAGAGGTCACGTTGCTGCATTCAGGCTGGCCGCCCGTGGCCCATGTGCCGCCAGCACGCTAAAGCCAAGACGCACACGTCTTGTGTGATGGCGGCGGCGTGTGCTATTTACAGCAACACAGGTGCCCCGCTGGTGGGCGTAAACTCGTATCTTTGCACACATACACACATGGCGCAGAATCTGCGTCGCTTCTGACCGCCACGGCAGCTGCACAGTCTGGACATTGGGATTGCACCCCTATGTACACACACTCCCGCCGTCCTGCCAGCTCACACGCGCCCCTGTGACGGTATGCTGCAACTGCAACACCAGGCTGGGAGCTCGCCTCTCCTGTCTGTCTGGTACTCGGGCCCCGCCTACGCCTCAGGCTGCCCACCAACCGCCTAACACTTGCAGCTGGAAGCGCAGGACAAGGCCTGGCCTTCGATGCTCTGCCATAGTGATAGGATGCCTTGGAATCCTCGCCGCCACCAGGCCTGCCGCTAGCTCCGTAAGCTTTTCCGCCTGTAGCAGCTGTGTGACTCTGTTGCTCATGCATACCAGCGTCCTGCCTGTGCCCTTTGATGTGCATGCCGCAAACCACGCCCCGCTGTACGCTCCATACGCTCCATACGCTGTGTTGTACGTGTGTGTGCTACGCTATGCCACGCCATGCCGCCCGCCTCCAGGGCTGCCCCCATCGGTCATGGCCTCGTGTTCCCTAGTCGGCCGCAGCCAACTAATCCTCTATAACCCCGCCTAGCTGCAACGGGTAACACTCTGGAAGACCCACTGAACTATATCAAACGCCAAACTCCATGCACCTCCGCGTGTATCACTCTATGCACCTCCCCAGCTCGCACCTCCCCCTCCAATCCCCGTGCTGCCCAGATTGGAACTGTATCGTCGGAACCCGATGCCCATACCGATAGGCACTGACGATCGTCTTCGGACTACCCGTCTCCTGCTTTGTGAATGACTTCTCGCCGGCTCCAGCCCATGCCCCACCCATCTTCGTCCCGCATGCTCTCCTCCGCCATCCTCATCGTCTGATGCTACCCCAAAGCTCGATCGTGTCGTCGTAAGGCTCAGCAGGTTCGGCGGTTCGCCCAGGTCTCCAAACTCCGACTCTGACTGCACTGCATCGTCGCCACCCCGTAGCCCCGACGCCCTCCCATTCTCTACCGCACATTCCTCTTCCTCTTGCACAACAACCTCGATGGTATTTTCCTCATCGTCAATGTCGGAATCGTCACCGAACCCCTCTCCCTCCACCAACCACAATGTCGGGATACACGCAGCAAATCCAATCATAGATAATGTCCAGAAGGGCACAATCACATAGCCGCGTTTGACGCCCCACGTGAACAGTCCGCCCGCCAGCGTTGGCCCGGCTGCCCTGCCAACAGCACTGAAGCTTGTAGCCAGCCCGTTGATCGTTCCCAACACGCGTAGACTCGGCGCACTGTTGGTGAGCATAATGGTGCTCGTCGGGAAGGCAAATGTGCCCGCGATTCCTCTAACCATCAGCAGCAATACCATGGCAATCTGCCGCGAAATCGGGTCCTGAATAAGTGACAAAAATGGCGTCACAAAGAACACCGACGGGAACATGATAAAGGCGATGCGGAGACAACGGAGCACGCCAAGATGGCGAGCAATGGGCGGGAAGAGCAGAAACTGGCATATTGTGCTCGAGATGGCAAACAGAGTAAAGATGAGTCCAATCCGGCGCGACTCGAGACCAAATCCCCCTGCAAACTTGAGCGGGAGCGAGACTGCGGCATCCGAGTCGAGCTGGATAGGGTGATGCATGAACACGGGAAGCAGCTATAGGTGGTTAGCAGTGGTAGACCGCCTGGGAAGATGAACTTGCCTGATCGTATGCTTGACAGTACAGGGCTAGCAGCGAATAGACAACCAAGTTGATTGACGTTTGAAACGTCAGAGCATCCCGAACTGACGGCTTCTTCTCCTTGCTATTCTGTCTCTGCGCGCGAGTCGAAGCTGCTGCTTCAGCGTCTACCGCCTTTTGCCGGCGAAGAAGAGGTTCATTCTCGCCATCAAGGCCCTTTCCCTCCGTCTTCAAATGCAGCAGTTTCCGGACCAAACATGTTAGTCTGGCACCGACCCTCAGTCCTAGATCCGGCTCGTGCTTCTTGCTCTCCAGCGTTTCCCGGAGAAACAGCCAGCCAACAAGAATCCCTACGGTGAAGAAGATGGCAGCGGCAATATTTGGCAAGACATAGGGAAATCGTTCCAGAAATGCGCTACCTCGTGGTTTCCGCGGATCCACACCCAGCGGATTCGCAAGCGCGCCGCCGAGGGTCGGTCCAAATGTCGCGCCTACCGTCCATACGAGGGGCATGACGCTGAACGCTCTCGGCTGCAGCTCTTTCCACGGGCACAGTTCCGCCACGGTCGTTCGCAGGATGCCGACATTTCCATTCGACAAGCCCCCCAGGGCGCGCGCCACCAGCGCCATGGGCAGATTGACGGAAAAGCCCCATAGCAGCATTGTCCACATGGTATTGAACAGGCCAAACAGTATAATTGGTTTTCTGCCATAGCGGTCCGATGCCGCGCCCCAAAACAGGCCGGTAAACGCTTGGCAGAGGGAAAATATCGACGAGGAAATACCAGCCCATCGCGCAATGTCGTTTTGCGGGATGCCAAAGGATTCCATGAGTTCCGGGACGTACGGGAAGACCGAAGTCAAGGCTATAGGCTCGGAGAAGCGGCATATTGCTATCAAGTTCCACAAGGTCAGCGAAAAAGCACATGCGAGTCGGGGAGCGCGTGCAGCATCTCCAACAGAAAAAAAACGTACATAGAATGACCAGTTGCTTAACTGGTAGCCGATGTTCTGTCATGACAGCGGTGAATGCCGTGTTCGCATGCTATTGCTCCGCTAGCTAGCTAGTGGCTAAATCTCAAGGCGCAAAGAGCGAGCAAAAGAGAGAGAGAGAGAGAGAGAGAGCCAAAAGAAGGAAAGCTGGGTAAGAAAGGAGAGAGAGAGGTGAACAGTCACATTGCCAAACGTGAAATGCGCAGGTCGCATCTGCTTGAGTCGGCCGCCGCCGTGGTCCCCATGACCCATTACCACGAGCGGCTTAGCCCGCCGTCATTGCGGGGTGCAAGCACAAGGGTTTAGACGGGGCGCCTATCTGACGGTGTGAGGTTAAGGATCGAGTCACCCACCACCCCGTTGTCGCTGCTATATGCTTTGTCATTCCGAATTTCGATTCAGTTGGGGGATAGATTGTGTCGCACACACACCCTCGTGTGTGTTCTTGCTTCCTCTACTTGTTATGTGATGCGGTTTGGAATGCGATTGCTGTCGCCGGTTCTCAAGTGGTTGGGGGCTGGGCTACCATTGCCCGAGGCGAAATGCGCCGCCACGCGTTGCAAAGGAACCGAACCGTGCCAGGGTTCAGGTACCTGTTTTTGGTGTGTGGCGGAGAAGACGAACGCCACTTGATGGTGCGTTTATTTCTTTCCTTTTCGCGTTTGCTTATCCGGTGCTGGTAGCACGCAAGCACAAGCGCTTTGCCGGATTGGAACAATCGGTTGTCCTTTTTTGAACGTTTCGCGATGGAAGCGGTGAGAAGAACAGAGTTTCTCGTTAGGTCATGTTGGTGATTGAATAAGGTGCAACGCCTATTCTGGCTGAGCATGTGAATGCGTTTGCATGGGACTAAATAGTTGGCAGGTAATATCACAGCCGAGGGAGGATGGCTTCCTAATCGGGCATTCTTCGCGCAAACCCCTGTCTTGGTAGTCTAGCGATTTGTTACATGGGCCAATCAATGCATGTCCATTTTACTCTTGTTAGCTGAACACGCTTGAGAAAGCTGCCTGATAACACTATCTTTTGTGTCACCTCGCTTGACATCATAGTGTCTCTCTCACTACAGCTTCTTCTTCATGCGGCTTAGCCTTCTCGAGTTGTCCTTTACCTTGGCCACCTTCTAAGCGATACTCTACCTACTTGAGGGTCTAGCACCAGTTACAATTACTTCTTTCCTTCCCCTCAATCTGATGGTGCTTTCCACAACTTGTTCAATCTCCTCTCTAAAACATCAAATACGCTCGCTTCCTCGGCAAAATCACACTGGTACCTACACTTACTTTCCAGAGCTCAATCAAGACGTATGCATCTAACTCATCACAGTCAACATTTTAACCATGGATATCCCTACGACTACAGCTTCAGGAGCCTCACATGACTCAGTCTGCAAGACTGAAACTACACCAACATCATCATATCATGAGACTAGCAGTACCCGTCCAGACGAAGAGGAAGCTGGTGAAACCCCTGATCGCACAGTCTCCAACGATACAAAGCGAGACATGACCCAGAAGCAGGTCATGAAGAAACTGTGCACCTTCGCCGTGAATAACGGTTTTACCGACTCGCCCAGACTCACGCCGGAGTTGCGCTTGGTTGTCTACAAAGCCGCCTTCGCCGAGATGGATCGATTTATCTTTTACGAAAGACCTGATGACTATTCGAAAAGAACTAGTCTTGATTGGACCTGTGGGTAATTGCAGTCATCATTCATGCATGTGTAAAGACCCAATGTCGAAAGACCTACCGTACGCACGTTGCGTACATGCACCACCCAAGAACGACCGGCTTCGAGTGGTGCTAGAAAGTAGCTTCGCGCGTGACCCGGCTACTCGTTTAGAATCCTTCACAACACGCCTCTTTTGGAAAACGACGCAACCTAGAGGTATTGCTTATGTTTTTACCATATCACATCACTATGAGTTTAAGTACGAACTAACATGCTTTCACCATAGCCCACCGATCCTTAACCAGTTACTTGACTATCTAATCGACGTAGCCAGAGTGGTTCTTTACAAGACGGAAGTGACGGCGACGACGATGACATCGGAAATCAGCGCTCTAGATTAAATTTCACTGATTTCTGCTGGGCGAATTCGAATTTATTTTACGAAGACAAGGTACTGGACGAATTGGACAAGCGTATGATTCAAGAATTTCCTAGCATGGAGAGAGCGGAAGCGAAACGCATATGCTAAAGACCACATTATCCTGTCGACTTTAGCAAGTGAGTATTCTATGGCAAACAAAGCTGGTTCTTGGGGATTGCACACGGCCTAGGCGCTGCATAAAATCTGGGACATTAAGTTCTGGTAGCTGATCTTATTTGCCACTTTCTGCTTTTGGTATGGGTTAGATATTCTGGAAGGATAACTGCAGGCGTCAAGGGCAATTCGCCCATGGTTATATTCCTTACGGTCAATATATGATATGTATGGAGCACTCTGACAGCCATGTAATCCCCACAAGATCGAGGGCCAAGGAAGTGTGTGTATATGGGTTATGAGCGCAAGTTGAGATAAAATTTACGCCAAACCGTTACCAGAAACGAACGCCACGAGTTACAACGTGTCGAAAGTTAATTCCATACACCAACCACAACAGATAGAGGGCTGATGACCGACAAAGGCTCGTGTCTGAGGCGGCTATTGATTCGCTTAGGAAACACGCTACAGCAAGTGACATTGAGTGACATCATCAACGTAACCTAGCCAGTAGGTTAGCAACATGGCTTTCCGACAGCAACAACACGTCGGCGTCCTGAGCCGGATGATGCCGGAAACAAAGCCCAGTAGCTTGGACCGACAGTACAAAGGTAATCGATCTGGGCCGCCGACTATGAGTTCGTTCTGGCAGCCACTTGGTGACCACGACGACGCGGACGAATCAATCATGATAGATCCACTTGAAGGGCTACAGAGCCCGCGGAAGGCAAAGGACGACTTCGTCAAATATATGAAAGATGAGGCCTTTAGACTGAACTTTTATCGCGCGCACATGCTATACTTTATTACCGTCATTTTCGTCTCCTCGCTTTTTGTGTATGGCCAAGGTCGTGCCGATGGACCGAAAGAACTGGGCAGTGCTCACATGACGTACACAGATGCACTGTTCCTATGCTGTAGTGCCATGACTACAACAGGTAGGCTCTGTCATACCACTTGATTGTACCCATTGACTAACGGCAAGGCAGGTCTCAATTCGGTCGATCTCGGCCCACTGTCTGGCTACCAACAAGCCACCTTTGCCATTCTCATGATGGTCGGCAACATACCGTTTGTCTCCGCAGCCGTGGTTTTGATCAGACGAGCTTTGTTCCGCAAGAAACTAGCCGATGTTGTAAAACACTCGCACACAATGCAACGATTAGTTCAAGATATCGAGCAAAACTACCAATCCGATCAGGCTGAAAACAACAGCACTAGTAGTAGCAACAGAGGCCTGAGGCAGCGGTCAACGGCATCTCAAGGCCACCAAGCCCGGGGCAAACCATGCCACAACGAAGCCCCATTCAAAGTGAACATCAAGCCCGCATCTCGCCAACGCAGCTACCACTATGAAACCGGCTTCGGCTTCATCCCCGCACCGTGGGAGACGCAATTCGCACGGAACCTCTTCCGCCGCTTCATCGATTTCTTCGCTACAGAACTGAAACCAGAGCAACACGACTACATCTCGTTCAAACCGCACTTGGATTCCAGAGGTCGCTTCCAGGACCTGAGCGAGGCGGATCGCATGGAACTCGGCGGCGTCGAGTACCGGGCCTTGCAAGCCTTGCTACTCATCCTAGTCGGATATCAGCTATTCTGGTATCTACTCGGCATCGCCTTCCTTGTCCCATATGCGTACAAGGCAAACGTCAAAGACGTGCTGTACAGCGCCCAGCCCGAGGGCATCAATCCAGGCTGGTGGGGTTTCTTTGCCACCATGACGGAGTTTGCAAATGGTGGTCTGAACATCTTGAACGCAAACTTCATCCCCTTCAGCGGACACCCCTATGTCCTGCTCGTCTCTGCGACGATCGCTTTCGCCGGCCAAACGCAGTTTCCGGTTCTTCTTCGCGTCACGATCTGGGGGCTGAAGAGGATGGCGCCCAGCCAGTCAAGGTTCAGGAATACCATGGAGTTTTTGCTGCAGCATCCGAGACGGTGCTTTATCTATCTCTTCCCGGCGCGCGAGACGCTGCATCTGTTTGTTACGCAGTTCGTTATCGATGTCACGGCATGGCTTTGCTTTGAGATTCTCAACATCGGTATGCCGGATGTCGAGGCGCTTCCGACTGGCACGCGTATTCTTGACGGACTTTTCCAGGCAAGTGGACTGAGGACCAGTGGAGCGTACAGTATCTCTTTGAGCTCTCTTGCTCCGGCATGTCTGGTTGCCTACCTCGTCATCATGTACGTCTGCCAACTATACTGATGGATGGTGTCGATAGATTATGCTAACCTGTATTCCTTGGTGTTGCTTAGGTACATTTCGATTTATCCAATGACACTGACACTGAGGAAGACAAACACGTACGAAGAAAGATCAATTGGGCTGGACGAGGGTGAGAGCAGTGCTACGGGTGTGGCTTCACACTTGCAGAAGCAACTAGCCTACGACATCTGGTTCCAGTTCCTCGTCTTCTTCCTCATCTGCTGCATCGAGAGACGGCATATCCTGCATGCCGACCCTGGGTTCAGTGTCTTTTCCATACTGTTCGAAGTCACGTCAGCATACGGCACCGTCGGCCTGAGTCTCGGCGTGCCCGGTAAAAACTACAGCCTCTGCGGCGACTTTGCCAGCCTAAGTAAAGTAGTGTTGCTATTTGCAATGCTTCGCGGTCGCCATCGAGGTCTGCCTTTTGCAATCGACCGAAGTATATTACTACCAGGCGAAGAGCTCATGCACCGCATGGACCAGGAGTACAGTGCCAAGGGTACCGAGGACCCGCGACAGGAAGCTGAGCTGAGAAAGGACGTTGAGCGGAGCGGTGTGAAGACGTTGAAGAGCAACGGGAGGGGGGAGCAAGACCCTGAGGACAGGAGACACTCGCAACCGAATAGCCGTACTGCTTGCGAGTCGTCGTCGTCGGCAACGGTGCAGACAGAATTAGATCTTTGATGATGATGATGATGATGATGATGATGACCACTTGAACATGCCCAGCTAGCTTGGGTCTCTGGCGGCATTACTACTAGTATTGGTCCAACGTCACACCGTGCGGTGCCGACAACGAGCATACAGTGTACTGGATTCAGGCAACGCAGCTCCGTGACACATGGTTCCGACGAGCCTCCTAACTCAACAGCCCACACGTCCTCCCTCCCC
>JALPSE010000598.1:0-11932 GCA_030558545.1 Bipolaris gigantea | reverse complement strand
GCACAGTGTTGGGCCTTGTTTGCACAGTGTTGGGCCTTGTTTGCACAGTGTTGGGCCTTGTTTGCACAGTGGCGGGCCTTATGTGGGTGCTGCTAGACCTTGTGATGTGGGCAGTAGGATGCCAAGTGCTATACGCTTGGTTCTCTCCTCGCTCCGCCGCTAGATCTATTTTGAAGGTCCGATACCTCAAATATCGGGGCGATTCTGAAAAGTACTGGGGCAACACAAGGGCGAACAACGGCCGCGTAGCTGGTAAGCAAGCGCACACGATGCCTACGTTGACCTCGACGGACGAAAGAGTGGCATGATCCGTGTTGTCAAACGACACATCTGTTGAATTGGCAATGGCGTCCAAGGAGTAGAGCCTGACAATGGATACCAGGGTGACGCTGTCGATTCGTTAGTCCGTTGCATGATGTACGCGAGGCAAGCTTGATTCACCTAGCACCCAGGATGAACATAGTCCCTAGCCCTCGTTTCTGCGATTTCGATATCGATAGCCTTCGTATGACTAAAAGCGGCATGAGGAATATCACCACATCCAACGTGATGTTCAGGGCGGCGTTCGAGACCCAGACTGTGAGCTGGTTCAAGCATCTACCGCCTGGTATCGACTTGTTCCATGAGAAAGCGATTGGAGTGCAAATGAGTACGCTCGAGGAGACTGCCCAAGCTCCATATGCAACTACCAGGACCAGGACAACGATACAGGCTATCCGGAAGCAACGGACGGGGAAAATGCGAAAATACTGGACAAGGATGGAGACCTTGATGGTAGTAAGGGTGAGATTATAAACCCAGACACTCGCCCAAAACGACTGGTATGCTTGTCAGTTTTCTGCTCGAACAACTTAAGAAAAGGGTACCGAGTTTGGGTCGTGTTCTGGACTGGGGTTGCTTTGCATACAAGCTTACACTTGCTTCAACCGAGAGCTTGCTTTATAGAGTAGGGAAACCTCAGTCGGCGCTCTTGAGTTGTACAAGAGGGTGGAAGGGGTTTGTGAGAGCGTACCTTTAGTAGTATATCCCGCTCAGTTTCCGAGAGTTTCGAGCTGTGCATTCCCAACCCATTCATTACTTGTTCGGTGGTCAACACTGTAAGCCCTATTGCGAAGACCTAAAGGGGGCTTCTATTAGCGAACAAGTGTATCATGAGGACTATGCTCACTCACCATGGCCAGGACGATGAAAGCATCCTCCCACCCAGCCATTTTTGATATTACCAGGCGTGTGAAAAGACGTAAAAAAACAACCAAACTTGAAACGAGGGTGAAGGCAAGTACTATGATATTAACCCGTATTCCAGCGGGGGAAGAATGAGCGAGGTTCATTATGGCGGAGAGGTGGCAAGGGCGAGTTGAGAGTCTTGGTGATGGAAGAAAACCGCCAAGAAAAGAAGAAGCTGTAACAATCACATTGTTCAATACTCCATGTTCAGCGTTGCAGTAATAACCGAGGGCATCAAGACCCGACACTAATGGTTAGAAGGGCCAAAAAGCGAGAGCAACTCAGCCAAGATGAAGGGAAAGTCTAGCGCGAGGAACAGGGTGAATTAGTGAAGGTGGCTTTGGGAGCTGGAGGCATGATGTACATCTATTGGCAGCTCAGCCCAGCTCCAACGATGGCAGGGTTGGCAGGCTTTAGACAATCCTGCTGAATCTGGAAGTGGGGTAGTGGCGAGCAGTATCAAAATAGGCTACCTAGACCCTGCCTACACTCTCAAGACATGACCGTTTCGAACGTGACGAAGACTATAGTATGGCGATCAGTCAAAGCATCGGCCGACTGCTGCCTTGTCCAGCATGGCGCGATACCAGATACGGGGAAGAACAGGCAGGAAGAGTAAGAGAAGGGGCGCAATGCCGCGTGGGTTTCCCCTCTCTGGTAAGTTCGTGGGACCCTCTGTGAGTAACGTCCTGGTTTGGCTAGGCTTCGGGTATTGTGACGGAGGCGATGGTACGGAACTTTCGGCGTCGCACGTCAATGACTAGATGCCATCGAATGGTGACGACGTGGGCGGTTTGTAGTGGCCTGGAGGATGACTGATTCTTGTCTGGGGATGTAGTTGTGCATAGTGGCGGCCCCAGGTGTTGGGCATGCATACATGCATGCATGCATGTCTGGAGGGCGGCAGTTGTTGGCAGGACGAGTTTGGTTTGCCCTCGTGGTTCGGAATTTGTTATGCAGCCGTTTGCAGAGGATGGCGCAAGGCACGAGCTAGTGTCGATACTGCAGGTCCGGCCGAACGCCAGTTGTGGGCCGAAACCTTGATGCACATCTTACGACCCTGAAACCGCCCCAAGGCTATTGTCGAGCTCTGCAGCAAATAACATTTGCCCTAGGGTGGGAAAGCAATCCCTAGATGCATCTTGGTGATCTCGGGAACACCGCATAGGGAACACGCAATAAACCTTGTTCCGCAGTTGCAGGCATGGCAAAACAGGCGTGGGCGCGACCGTAAAGTCGAGATGCGGTACATGTAAATGGTTCGACGGATGAGCTAGGCATGAGGCTTGAGTGGCTCGATATCGTGACAGCTGCATGGGCATGCATGGTGTGGAGAGTCAGGTCGAGAAAGGGTGGCCTGGCTTTTGTCGTGTAGCGAGTAGTTAGTGAAGCTACCCTCAGCCTTTGCACCGTTTCCGCAGATGGCTTGTGTTCTCCCAAACTCTGCCTTGTCGACATGTCCTGGTGCGCGCAATCTCGTCTTTGCTGTGCAGTGTACACCAGACGGAATTTTGTGTGGGATATGACACCTGCTTCTCTCCCCAAACGAAGATATTGTGAGCATGGCACCTGAGAGTCGCAGCTCACCAAGCGCAGTGAGGATGACGGCGTTGACTGCATGGCGCTGGGTTGTTTGATCTCCCGGAAAGCCGGCTTCCAGGGTGCGTGGGGTGAGCTATCTTGTAGTTGGTATGATGAAAGAAGTCTCGGTAGATGTCGTGCAGTACACTATGCATCAAGGGCCAGGCTGCAAGTGCGGCGCATGTTGACAGGCTGGAAATCCTCCGGAAGCACAGCCAACACGATGACAGATTTGCGCGACACTGATGCCTTGCAGAGTCAGTAAGAGTGGAAAGGGCAATCGCAGTGTGGGGTTAGTGATGAGCATGTTTGTAGGCAGATACGTGCGTACCGAGGAATATCAAATTGCCATTGGCGACGGCCTTGGCGTTGGGCGACTCGCTGCTCTGCTCGCAATACATGAACTAGGACCACCTGTTGCCTGACAGTCGAGCCATCGAGCCATCGAGCCATGCGTGGAGTCGGTAGGAAAAACTCGCTTGCAAGCGCAGTGCCTTGTGGGCAGGTAGGCCATGTAGCTATTTACGTGTATGCACTACAATACCTAGGCCATGCATAGGCCTTTGGACCAAGGCCATAGTGCCTTGCATGCTTTCGAGCGTCCTAGGGCAGGCGCCGTCTACCACTCTTCTTCAACAAAGCAGCAAGCTGCTATGGTCAACGAAAAGCCGCACAAAGCATGCGTCATATGTCAAAAATTCCCAGCCGACCCGAAGGCCAACTGGAGCGGTCATAGTTGTAGTTTTCAACTAGCAAAAACGCTACCTCGGACGAATCCTCACTGGTAAGCGTAAAGCCCGAGCACTTGGATGGCGGGGGAACAAGGAGGAAGAGGGAGACGCGGATTATATACCTGAGGGGGCGCACTAGATTCTTGGCACGCTAGTGGCACGTGATGAAACCGTGCGCAGGCAGCACTAGGCAGCGCCCGGCAATATCCGGCAGCCTTGTTTTCCTGGGGCCAATCACAGCGGCGCGTGCTCCACAAGGGTCAGAGCCGTACGGCAGAAGCCTCCCGGCTCTCACCCCCAAGGCTAGAGAGGGGAGTGCGGTAGCCGCCTTTGACGACAATCGACGATACGTCTTCAGGTATAGTTGTGCCTGGTGTATAGATACCCCCCCACACAAACACATATGCATTCACGCCTGCTCAGTGCCAAACTCTCCACGGCCAGCGCAGGGTATATGAAATTTGTAGCCAGCACGTTCCCTGCCTGCCTCGTCTCACCAAATCCTAATCACTTGTCGTCGTCTGCGTACTGTCTAAAGTCTAATGTTTTGTCCCCAAGGGCAGGAAACCCGGTCCGTCCTGGAAGGGCATCAGTTTTCGCTAATGCCCATGTCCCCCAGTGCCAGCTTCACCATCCGCTCGTATCCAGACGTCCGTTTCCTTCTACCCATACATACGTAGCTAGCCTCAGCCTGAGCCTTGTAGCTAGATTTCCAGTCTTTATATTCCGAGTACGAACGAGCTTCGGCCGCGTTTCCGCTCACCCGGCCTTGCTATAACCAGTATCCAGCAACCCTTGGCGCGAGACCCATTTGGAATCTCCATCTGGGCACTGCTATGTCCCCCCTTGCCTTTGCAGGCACAACCAGCATTGCATTACAGGCGGAAGCATGACGTCAAGCCTGCCTGCCCCCGGCCTTGAGCAAACAATGTTCTTGCCTGCTACATACTACCTACTCCCAAGATTGCGCAAGACCGACGGCCGCCGCATCAACTCGGCATCTTCCACTTTCTTCATCGTAACATGAAATAGCTTGGATGGAACCCCGACTCTTCCGAGTGGGGTGCAGCGTTGGCGCCGGTTGTCGTGTTGTATCCCTCGTACGTCGAAGCCGCTGCTCCGGCTGTTGTCGTTGATGGCTGAGGCACACGAACACCTGGGTCCGAGTCCGAGTAAAAGTCTCGTGCTGCCGGGGCCTCTTCACGCCCCCAAAGATCTGACACATCCACCCCATACTGCCTGGCCACTCTCTCAAAGCAGTTGAAGGCTATTCGATGAGCACGTGCAGCCACGCGACCCTGCATCCGCTGGAGCCAAGATATCGCCTTCCTCACGTGATGGATCATTGCTGAAGCCTCGTACGATGTGCATGAGGAATACGAGAGACCGAGTAAGAAGACGGAGGCTGCTTGCATCACGTGGTGTACGAGGCACCACCAAGGCAAATCCTCGTGAATTCGACTGCTGAAATCGTCGGGCAAAGACGCAATAATCACCCTGGCGGCCTCAACACACTCGTCCGCCATGTTCCTTGAAAAGCTTGCGTCGTGAGAATTGTTCCACGGTTGCCGTCGCGCAGCCAGAAACGGCCGTGTAAGCAAAATACGCACGCTGCAAAACTGAAACGTAAGGAGCGCCCGCTCACGGGAAAATCCATCGCTAGGCCCTCGCCCATCTCCATGCGGTCGGAGCTCCAGAGGTAACGAAGAAACCCACTGGTCTAAGCGTTGACGCAAAAATGTTGCGTCCTGCTGAACATCAATGGGAGACCGGATCATCGTACCAGCCGAGTAGAGTGAGGTGAGAATGCTCTGCGTTATTATCGACAACTCCACCCCAGCCCTGAAGTACAACCCAGGACAGGTGCTTGGTCTTGCAAAGTCCTGTGGTGTCACAGGACAGCTCGCGGCAACATTAGACGAGACAGAAAACGGGGTCAAGTGTGATGTCAATGCATCCCCAGTATTGACATAGGCCGTTGCAATTCCTTCTGTTCTCCTGTCTTCAGAAGTCGTCATGGGCAATGGTACGGAGCAGTATGAGTCGACCACGATGCTAGGACGACCGGTTATGATGCTGAGTATTCTCTCAAGAGAGTATAGGCTCCACCAGATTTTCACCAGAGATTCTCGCTTCTTCGCATTGGCCGACGGGTCTTCGTTTCGCACATGGAGGCCTAGGGAATACGCAGAACGCAGAGCGATGCCGACGATTGTCCAAGCACTAGCATGGTCAGCACCCCCGTCACTTCAACCTACACAGCAAAAGGGACATTGGCCGAGCACTCACCGATTAACCTGTCCAACACTGAGCCAGTAGAACCCGAGAAGGCCTAAGCTTTGAATCTGTGGCACATCTGGGTGCGAAGCCACTGCAGCCTCACTCAACCCAAAAGCACGCGCCCGTGCTTGATATGTAATGTGCTCATTTTCCAACCAGCCTTCGTTCAGATGTGCATAGTTGGCTCCAATGGCAAAGACAAGGTTTAGGATGATTTGCCATTTTGAATTCAAGCCTGGCGCCTTCCCGCTCTGCAATGCCCCAAAGTATACACGAGTCTGCTCCGTAAACTCTCTACTGGAAAGAATGGGAAAAGAATCGTGCACCTTGGACATGTAGCATTGCACTACAGGGTTACACATGTTGGGTCAGCATATGTATCGCGCGAGGTATGCTGTTCATCCCTAACTTACACAGGTGCTCGGCAATATGAGGTTGCGGCATTTCGTGCGGGTCCACGTAGAAGTCTATGTTCACATTGTCGCAATCTGTCCAGAAGCTGAACAAACTAACCGGCTCGCTGCTGGTGGCGTACGGAGGGCGTCGTGCCAGTCCCAGACTGTCCCAGCTCCCCTCTGTTCTCTCGGTTTGGGCGAGTGCAACTGCGCGCAACCATTGCACCTCTGAACTCTTTCCAACAAAGCCTGTTGAGCGAGCTTCGTATTTGCCATGCAAGTCTTCATCTAACAAGTCTCGAGCCTCAGTCTCGAGATGCTCAAGATAATCGATGCTGCCCAACTCAACATTTCCGTGTGAGCTCTGAGCGTCGACGTCATAGTTTGACGGCGTTGGCGTCAGCCTGGGCTCCGTCAAGTCTTCGCCAATCTATGCTATGTCAATATAAAGGAGCCTTTGTTGACTCTAAAGGTAAAAAGGTGGGCGACGGAGACTTACTTCGTCTAAAAGATCGGTGATGCGATTACTGTCCTGGACGTTTGCGCGGTCCTTGATTTCTCTCAGCAAGGCAGCCAACTGCTGACATTGCTGCGTAACCCTTGGGCTGTTAGCACTGGAACTATGTTCGAGAGCAAAAAAATCACACGTTTTCAACCGATCTTTCCTAGGCAGGATATACACGCATTGACGGCTCGTGGTCGCACAATGCTTACAGGCCGGCTTCTCGCCTGTACATTTGATCTTGTGGGAACGACACTAGACACACAGACAGGCTGTCAGAGGTCGTATCAAATCAGACAGAGGTTGAGTTTGTCAGACGACAGTGGCTCCTGGCGATCGTCGAAAAGACCATGGTCATGCCACCCCATGATTGCACAGGAACATATGTGCATGATTCGAACTTACTCCCGTACACGCCCGAGTCACTCGACGCCTATCATTTGTCCCACTCTTTCCAGTTTCGATCCGTTGTAAGCGTGGAATAGCGACCTTATGTTGAGTGGACGAGCTCGGGCCGTATATGGCTTGGGGATCGTATTCCGGAGCGTTCGAAGCCATGATTTAAGGCAGCGCTATTTTGACCGAAGTTGAAGTAATCGCTTCAAAGGATGTACAGCTTGTCTATCTGACATGGGTTCAACGCTATACAGTAACAATGTATTGCCAAAGGACTCTGCATCGAGTCGGGCACAGTGGGACCTTGACCTATGGCGTTGGCAGCTCCAGTTTTCGCGTACACTGTGCATCCAAACGTGGTTGCTTGGGGCAAGGGGCCCTATCTGGATCCTAGGGTCGGCAGTCTCGGCCGTCGAGCTAAATACTCTGTTTCTCCATAAACTCGGGAATTTGGGACGGGGCACTTGGCCGTGTCCAATGAGCGCGTGAAAAACAGCCTTCAACCCTGGTGATTCAGGTCTTGTCGTCAAGATAATTGTGGACTGATTCTTCTGCTCTGCATCACAGATGCCGGCGGAAATCTTTCTCTGCGCACAAAACCGTTCTTCGAAAAGCATGAGGATGATTTGCCATCTTTCCTATCTGAGGTTTCTACGATTTTCGTTAAAGCAGGCTCTGCGAGGCTAAATAAACCAACAGAATCACGCGAGAATCTCATTTCCAGGCAAAGGCAAGACCGAATGGCAGGCTGCATCAGAAGAAGTACCGATGGCGACAAGAACGGGAACAACAAGAGACTTTGTCGGAATACACACATGTACGACCTCATCGTGAGCGTTCCACATTCCCTCGTCCCGCATCATCCAGTTCGTAACGAAAGTACGTACATACGCACATACACATATACATTCCACATATGGAACAACGACGACATCTGAGCTGCATGGGAGAATTGTTCATTCCTTGCGCAATTTGGCCTCACAGGTGCATGGGTTTTGACTTGTGTCTCCGATCGTGACACCCTGTTGCACAATATGCGTTACCAGGCTGAATGACTCGACCGTTAGCGGCGGCACTGTGTGTACTACAGGGATGGATTAGTTCAACCCCATTGAACACACCCGGATTTACAACGCCATACAAGTAAACCGATGCGAAAACGGGGGCATCTGATATGCCCGGGTCCAGGGTGAGAGCTATATTTGCTCATCCGACTTGGATTGCTAATATCCTTTGCTCACACTGGACCTAGGGGCGGTGGTGAGGTCCGCTGCGACATTAGCTTGATGTGGAGGGAAGGGTGTCATCTTCTTGTACCGAAAAAAAGCAACATCTCCGGTTCAAACACCAACGTACGAATCGACGGCAATCGAGCCCAAGCTTTCCTAACAGATGAATCGGCCGATTGTACTTGTGTACTTTTATGTACAGATGCTAGGACCATGTGGACAGTGCACAGTATAGCGGTAGCTATGCTGCTGTACAGTACATATGTTGCTGAGAAGATTATTCATCCTTCATTCAAGTACAGCTAAGTTTTTTTTTTGGATTCGTACATCAAGGAACAGCCGATGTTGAGTCGTGATGATTGGCTCCCATTTTGGCGCGGACCAATGACAAACTATATCGCGTTTGTGCGCCGACGAATCAAAATGAGCAGGTTTGCTTGCCTGATCGTCTCGCGCGTTCTGCTGAGACATCGAAGGTATGTATGTACATACATAAGTAGTAGTAAAATCCGGCTTACTGATGGCGCATGGCGCCACATGCTTGGAGTCGCTTCCGAGCAAGACGAAGGTTCTAGTAGTGCTCGCACTGAGAGAGAGAGAGAGTATGTACTTGGACATGGGCGTCCGACACCACCAACCAGCTTCATCCTTGTCGCCTATCTGCCCCCTTGGTGCTGATGCGCCCGCCGGTGTCCGCAGATATATGAGCTGATGTTATGCAACAGTGGCAAGAGGTCTACATATCCGACCTCAAGCACGCATCGCATGTCTCCACACACACACACACACACTCCAACGCGATCCCATGGCTTTCTTGCTTTTTGTGAAGACCTCTCCACCGCTGGTCGCTTTGCCATACGTATGTAGATGGTTTAGGCGACAACATGCACCTCGTGGCTGGCCCTTCTGGTTCTGCACCTACCATGCTAGTGGCCAAGGTACATACACTTCTGATGCCCCAGTGCACGTACGTTCATACATGCATAGATACATGCATCTTCCTGCACATCATTCCCATAAAGGACGCTTGCTCATCTCCGCGCGGGCTTCAGGCTCACATGGACAGACTAAGGGACACGGCCTTCCGATGCGCACCGAGCTATCATGTGCTCGACGCAGCCAGGAAACTATGCATGTACATAGTTGTGTGCTTGGTACGGTGCGCCATATCAATATGGATTTGACCGAGTTGACACATACATCGGAAGCCCAATTGGTGGCGCTTGCTTGGCCAGACGTGACTCAGGACATCTGACTCGAGCGGGGAGATACTAGCCGATCCTTGGCTCTGTTTGCTCGAACCTTTTGCAGCTAAGGTATTGCGAATGCGAAATACATACAAAGACTCGGATACTTTTACATCGATCAGTGGAGCCGTTGGTGCGTAATCCTTCGCGCCTTGACTTTTCCATATTACCACCAGACAACGCCCCAGACTTCGACCAAGCACAGCCACATGCCCACTTTTCCGGTGATCCCCTTTTCCACCTTCCTTCACCGGGTCACCGTATACTATATGTGGAGAAATAAGCGCTCGCTTATGTACTGGGTAGTACACCAGGAGATGGACATTGAAAGCGCTACAGTGGCAACTGACAAGAGTGGAGTGCCAAGTATTGCGTACCCAACAACAGTCGCTAACCCCATCCGATCTATCCAGAGCCCCATCTCACCGGTTGCAGCTTCAGCCTCATCCCATTTATCGGCTTACTCGTAACCGTCCCACCAACGACGACTTGTTCCAGCGGGTCCGCCAACTCCATCGTAAAGCTACCCACCAGCGCCGCCACGAGTGACCGTAGCCCAGCCCTAGCAAACCTCTCACCAACACAATTTCTCGGTCCGTGCGAAAATGTCAGAAAACTATAGTTGCTCTCTGCTCCACCCATCATGGTCGGCCGTCCAGTTTCCTCGTCGATCCAACGTTCAGGCACAAATTCCTCGGCATCTGGACCCCACATTGTGGAGAGGCGGTTTATCGCCCACGGAACAAGACAAATCATTGTTCCAGCCGGGATATGGTGCCCTGCAACTGTGGTGTCTCGGATGGCGACACGCGTGGTTACAGGAACCGTGGGGAAGAATCGAAGCACTTCATTGCACACGCCGTTGAGGTAGGGCATGCTTTCCAAAAGGCCGGCGACATCAAAGGCCGAGTCCACGAGCACCTTTGGATCTGGTATGTATTCATGGATCTCTAACCGCAGATGGCTTTGAATGTCTGGATGTTTGGATAGGAGATATGACGACCATGTCAAAGTGGCTGATGTCGTCTCGTGCCTATGCCTGTTAGCTGTCGCCCAAAAGAAACCCCTCATGGCATGACTGACCCAGCCGCTAAGATGGTAAGAAGGTGGTCCACGAGATTCTCGTCGGGGAGTTCATGACTTCTCATTATGCACGACATGATATCTCGGCTTCCCTGGCTGCCTGCGCTCTCGAGCTTCAATTTGGCCTTTTTCTCAGCCACAAAATCGCTGCATAACCTTTTCAAGCGGGTCATCAAGACCTTCAACCTCTCGTTAAGTCCCCACGGCAGCTTGTCAATCACCCAAGGCGACAATGAAATCTGGCAAATGAAATAGAGCAACTTCTCTTTTGTCGGTTCGAAAATGTCTTCATACATCTTGACCAGTTCGTCATCACTGTGATGCAAAGAATCAATGTCGCGACCCAGGCCCGCTAGGCCTATGATGTCCATGGTAACTTGGGTAGAGTAGTGGCCAATCTCTAGTACTTGATCAGGCCGTCCCCCCAGATCCTTGTTCAGCGTGCGACACAACTCTGTCGATTTTGCCCAAAACATAGGATACAGATCTTTGATGTTTCGGAAGTGGAAGGCCGGTGTCATGATCTTACGCAAGTGTCTATGCTCTTCGCCCTCGGCGGTTATCACGCTGTCCCCGATGAACCTCTTCAGGATTGTTCTCGTAAACAGTGGCTTCTCAAAGTCATGGTGCCTGTGTACCAGGACGTCGGCCAGCGCCTCCGTCGACGTCACAATCAGATTTGCTGTGTGAAAGATGCCTCGGGACAGTATAAGGCCGTCATTGGGTATGGTCTTGATGGTATCGAGAAATGCCTGCCCGGTCGGTTGGCGCAGCCTCATCCAAGCATGGCCGATGAGCGGAATGAACCCTTTGGCCTTGGGCAGGTTGCGCAGTGGCGATAGAAAGAAGGGATAGAGAAGGAGGTTGTAGAAGAGCAATATGCTGTTGTTGAGTAGTGTGAAGAACACAACATGCGCCGTAAGAGTATAGACGACGTCGCCATTGCTGCCGCTGGCTGGGAAAAGATACGAGGATAGCTTGGCGGTGAGTATAGCCTCTAGGATAGGGTACAAGACGCAGTTTGCAAGGTTGAAGTGCATAATGGCGCAATCATGAGGCGAGACGCCCTTTGACAGCCAAGGTGTTGGATTCAAGAAAAGATCTTGTTCAGACGCGCACAAGAGCCCAGATATAGCCATTTGAATTCTGCACCTTTTGTTCTACCTACACAGGCCAGCGTAGCCACCAAGTTTAGGATCAAACATGTGCGCCCGAAACACGCAAAGGTCGTTGAGTCGACTGGCCATGCCCGCGGGGGGGG